>CM038224.1:122525324-122648168 GCA_021442155.1 Cymbidium sinense | reverse complement strand
TTGGAGATATTTTACCTTCCTGAAATTATTTCCACTCATCTAAAGAGACACCCAAATGAGCCATCACTAATGTTTGAGTTACCTATAAAAAAAAAAATCATCACAAATATTACACAAAGAAAAGAAGGAGGAAAAGAAGAAAAGAAGAAAGAAGGAAGACAATGTACCAATTCATTTTGGTTGGCCGATGCATATGTGATTTAACACCTCTTTAGGAATGTGCAGCTTTGAGAAATGAACTCCCCCATCATGAGTTAAAATAGCTAAACTCTCAGAGGCCAACTAGGGGGGAACATCTTCGCAGATATCTAACGTAGTCACTTCAACGCATGTATTCTTTTTCTTTAGGGAAGAAATAGTGCCACAATCCTGATTTCGTGACGGGCTTCTTGAAAGAACCCTATGAATATGAGGAGACCTTTCATCACCTTTACTTGACCTTTTTAGTGAAAAAGAATGAGATCTCCCTGCCTGGATAGAAAGGCCAACCTTGAACATTCTATCTTCAACTATATATTTGCTAATGTAACTCATGTTGTAAGCTTTCTACATCTGGAACATTAAGAGTTGTCAAGATCTCATTCTCTTCAATCAGTAATGGATTTGGAAGGTCATTCAATCTTCCCCATCTCTTAGGAAGGCTCCACTCATTTTTCACAAAAAAGAATCCAGTAGACCAATTTTTAGAGGGATCCCATGCTGAAAATTCTATCCAATTCTTTATAGTCTGATAAGAAACACGTCCCTGAGTATCACATGTGAATCTACACATTCGACACAAGTATTTAATGTTCAAAGTAACACCACGCTCTCTAAAGAAGATAGTCAAACCAATGATGACCACTAAAGCTCGAAATAAAATTGTGACAAAGCTACACCACATATTTTGAAGATCTCAATCAACTTCGAGCCAAAGGAATCGCATCCGAAGAATCATCTCGAGAAACAGTAAAGTATCTGGTGGAGGTTAAGCGGTTCGAGACTTTTAGCAACAATGGCCACCAACTCATTAGGAAGTGAAATTTTAGAACACCATTAAACTATGTGATGATAGTGGATGATATATCATCAGCATCACATTATAGGTTTTCTTCTGGCCATCACCCTGTGAAAATACATGATAAATAAAGAGGAAGAAATGAAAAAAATTTAGAAATTTTGTGAAGCAACTTACTTACCCCAATACTTGGACGTATCCTTTTTTGACTCTCTCGCTCACGGATAGTTTGGGATAAAATTTTTTGCCTATGATCTGACAAAAAAGATACACATACATATGAGAAAAGAGAGAGAGAGAGAGAGAGAGAGAGAGAGAGAAGATACTCCCCTCTAATGATGCTCAGAAATTACCTGTCAAACTTTTTGAGTCGTTTGAACGATGGTTCCTAGCTAACGCTTCTCCACCACCTTGGCGGTTATCAAGTGCAGAACCATCCATTGAAGTTTCAAGAAATCTAATTTCCTACGAGAAGAAGTAGGAACTACGAGCCTTGATTGCCTCCAAACCTAATCGGTCTGACAAGGGCAGTTAACGCTTCTTTCGAGAGAAATCCGAAGCATCGCCATATGAACTATGGGCCTTGATCACCTCCAAATCCGGTCGGTTCGATAAGGGCAGTTAACACATATTTTGAGGGAAAACCGGAGCCTCGTCGTATGAACTACGGGCCTTGATCGCCTCCAAACCTGGTCGGTCCGACAATGGCAGTCAACACCTCTTTCGAGGGAAAACCGGAGGCTCGCCATATGAACTATGGGTCTTGATCACCTCCAAACTCGATTGGTTCGACAAGGGCAGTCAATGCCTCTTTCGAGGGAAAACTGTAGACATGACGTATGTACCGCGGGCCTTGACCGAACGACCTCTTCTTAAGAAGAAGAGGGACACTCCAGCATATGAGATAATGTCATCCAAATCTTGCGAGCACCCGTAAGTTCCTATATGGGTCCGTAACCTTGAAATCTTGCACGTATCCCTTTTATCCAGCGGCCTTGCCGTGATCATACCCCTTTGATGAAGATCTGTTCTCTTAAAATGTCTGGTTAATGGACCCAAATTTCATTGAAGAATTTGCTATTTTCAAGTATATGGCATATATATTTTTGGATGATTGAGAGATCATCCAAAAATAGAGCAACGATATGACACGAAAATTCTACTAGTCGAAGCATGAATCTTGATGTCAAAAGCAAGTTGATCTTGAGTTGAAACTAGTCAAGATCAAGCACTTAAAATATCATTGAAAACTTTGGGATATCAGTTAAATCCATAAATAGCTCTTAAACATGGAGTGTTTATAGTCAAATCGAGCGTCTTGACAAGCCGAATCTAACAAGCCCAAGATCTTATAATTTTGACTTCGTTTGAGCATTCAAATACTTAAAATACATCAAATGATCAAAAGAATCAATCCGATGAAGTGGAATGGTTCGATTTTGCATGTATTCTGAGTCGCTCCCTCATAAATAGTCCTCATTCCTATATGAGGGGACCCCAAGCAAGAGAGAGTAGAGCTCTAAAGCTTAAAGATCCTCCAAGCATTGTGCCACCACTCGGGTCATCAACCACCGCCCCACCGATCTCGTTGATCTCACTGGTCTCTATGACCTTCATCGTCGGTCGATGTCCCTCGGTTCACCATCATCTACTACCACTAGCAACTATTACCACCTGAACATGACTACATAGTTGTTGTTCTCTCATATACGTAATCCATCTGGAAAATTTTGTACTCTAAAATAGATACATAGTGGAAGATTTTTGCTGGGCTAGGCCCCATGATTTTTTCCCTATTTTTGAGATTTTTCCACGTAAAAATTTCTGGAGTTTTCTTATTCACTTTTTAAATACCTGTGTGTGTGCTGAATTTTATAACAAGGCTAAAGCGTAAACTTTCACTCTACCACAACTGATTTTCTAGCACGCAACATTTATTGGTATGAAACTTTTCAAAAATATAAGAAAGAGATAAATGACATTAACTCTACATCAATGTGAAAGAAAGAAATAATAGGGTTGTATAAGTAAAGAGTTATAGCATAGAATAAGTGAATTTCTCTTAGGAACTTTACATGTTAGCATGATAGCTAGAGGGCTTCTAGAATGAGTGACTAATAGAAAATTATATAAAAAAATGATAAAGTAGTGAAGTTCAATCTCATATGAATGAACTTAAATTGTAACATCAAGAATCAATATATTACTAAATTAAAATTAGACTTTTTTTACCATATAAGTTGAATATACGGTATCATTTGTTCGCAGTTCAGTTTATGATATAATTATATTTAGCAAGTTATTTTTTATTTAGAAAATAAAACATAGGGAGAGAGAAAACTTATGCGACTTGTGATCGTTTATTAACATTGATTCTTTATTTCATTTTGATATTGAATGAAATTAAAGCCAATTATGATCAGTAAAATTATTTCTAAAATATAATATGTTTTAACGACATAATAAAGTATTTAGATAATTTATTATGCATAATACAATTTGTGATATATAATATAATATTTTATTACATCACTATATGCTATTAAATATGAATATTGAATTTAAGATTATTTATTATTTAAATAAATTGGAGGTTTCCCTCTCCCTCTCTCTCTCTCCTCTCTCTCTCTCTCTCTCTCCCGCGCTCTTTCTCTCTCTATTCCGATTTTAATATATATATATATATTCAAATTTTCTTTTCTTTTTTTCCTTTCGTGTCAACGAAGAAACCGTGTAGTGAGTTTTAATTATTTGCAAGACTTCTCCAAGACTTCCTAAATTCTCATTCTAATACAGACACAGAATATAGACATAATAAGCAATAAATACATGCGATGCTTACAATTAGAAATATAGAATATGAATCTATTTTGAATATGATATTATTATATCATATTTTAAAATTAATATATATATATATATATATAACAATTATATAAATTAAATAAATATAAAAGAAATATAAAAAAATAGAATGATTTTAACTGTTTATAAAATAAAATATATTTAAATATTACAAAGTTCCTTATACTCAAATGATAAAACTATTAGCTTAAATTTGAGAAAAATAATTATTTTATAAAAATAAAAATATATTAAACAGAATAAGAAAGATAAAATTTGATATTAAATATTTATTAAGTTATATAAGTTACAAAATTTAAAATAAAAATAGATAAATGTTTTAACTTAGCGCATATATATATATATATATATATATATATATATATATATATATATATATATATATATAAGAGTAGGGCAGCCGGCAATTTCCTCTGCAAAGTCATCACCGAGAACTAGTTTTGACCAACTCATGACATATAAATAGCAAGGAAAATTTAATGTACTGTTCCATATTGTAATTAGTTTTAAAAAGATGAATTCCAAAGCAATTGTTAGCTGAGCCTTTCTTCATTCTCTCATTTTCTGTTTCTTCCTGCTTACACACAACCTCTCTACGAGACTACAATATTGGATGTTCAGCCCACACTTTAGTTTGCTGTAAAGTTTAAGCATAAATATAATATAAGAGTATTTAATCTCGATAGTTCAGCTAGCTATGTATGGATTTATAAAATAATAATTATAAGGTACGTACGTTTTTTTTTTTTTTTACAATGTGTATCCACCTAACACTCCACTTATCTTGTGGGTGGGAATGTATGTAATCTCGTGCGTGCATTTATCACCATAATGTCACATTCTCTCCACCTTAGGTATAAACCCAGAGGATTCAACTGTCCAGGGTTCCATTTACTCCTTCACTGAGCTAAGAGACAGTGGGTACATAAGTTTTTTTTAGGAGTCACGGATTACAAATTTTTTATTAAACATCGAGCATAATTTTTAATATTTACTTATTTGGAGAGAGAGAGAGAGAGAGAGAGAGAGAGAGAGAGAGAGAGAGAGAGAGAGAGAGAGAGAGAGAATAATATTGATCCAGTTGCTGCTTTTGCTCGAGCACGTTCATTAATTTAAGTATGGAACACAAATTATCCCCGGTTTTGAATCCATGATTATATATATATATATATATATATATATATATATATATATATATATATATATATATATATATTTCATTCCAACCATAATTTCCAATCAGCACGATAATTATAAATTTTGTTTCATTGGCATATTTCCCAACATGTAAACAACAATGCGAAAGAATCATTAAAAAAAAGAAAAATAATCAAAGCTCAACAAACACCCTATCATCCTCCCTTTCATTATTTCACTACAAATCACTCGAGCAATACTTAACATTTACAAATCAATGTGTTGGGTCTATCTTTCCTTGTTGATACCGAAGTATTTGAGGGATCGAAATGATCGATTCCTCGCCAACTTTAGTACAGAATCTAGCAATGATCAAAAGGCTTTTGAGCTCTCTTAAATCATAATCTCCTCCGAGATCAGCATCCACCATTTTATGCATCGAACAGGCGATTCCCGACCCTTGAATCCATCGAAGCGGCTCGTCCTCGTCGCCCATGGACTGACCAGTTATAAGTTCAAGGATCAGCACACCATACTGAAACACTGTATCCCTGTTCCTTTGATTAACTTTACCTACAGACAAACATCAAATAAAGTTCACACAAAAAAATACACAAAACAATCAAATTCAGATAATATCATGTAAATGAAAGTGAAATATCAAAAAATCATAACCTTTTGAATGATTAGCAATAAAACTTCTATTGTTGCTGCACTTGCACTCTAGGATTCCAACATCAGAATAGTAAATATATTCCTGCATCAAAAGCATCCAACATCATTGTAGATCATTAGTCATTATTTCTAAGAATATGCACATATTCCCTCTATGCAAACATGTAATCAATATACCATTGAATTCTATGTATTTATATATCTAATAACTAATATTTTTATATTACTGATTTAACACCTTAATATCTACAACTACTACAAGCTTTTATCCTAATATCTATTGTCTTATTAAATGTCATATTCTCATTTACTTGATAAAATAATATCATTTTGAATACTTCCTAATCAAGTCTTTTTAGATCTATTTTTGCCATTCTTACTATAAGTTGAATCTAATACATCTATTCAATAACATCATGGTGGTCGACGTTTATGTGACCAAATCATCTAAGGCACTCTCTATCTTTTTTTACCATTAGAGTTACTCAAACCTTTTAACAAATATATAAATTATATAAAAAATATCAATAACATTAATTCATTTACATTTGTTTTGATGTGATTTAGATTCTTGGTGTTATACAAGTAAATATAGAAATTTAAGTATTAGATATATAAATATATAAGAATTCAAAATATGTATGTAAATCTTAGGACATTATATGGCATTTATAAATACCAAAGCAGCTGCAACATCAATGGCAATCTGTAATCTTGTTCTCCAATTCAATGGAGTCTTCAATGGATCTATCCAAAATTAGCTAAATTAGCAAACTTGTTAAATAATAGGGATTTACATATACCACACAATTCTTATATATATTTATGTATTTAACAACTAAATTTTAATATTTACAAATATAATAGTTAAATATTTAATATCACTATCATTAATCTTTTTAAATTAAAATACACCTTTTCATTATAAGTAAATATTAAATTTTAGATATAAATACATAAGAATTGTGTGATGTTGTATATCTTCCTATTATCAGTTTCACCCATAAAAACAGATGAGAAATGTACCATGAAGCCAATCCCTCAGGCTTCCTGCTTCCCCAGATCATACTTCTCTTGTCTATTTAATTAATTCCCTAAGAACACTTAATTTTGGGGGTGTTTCAATTTTCATATTTCTACAGTGCCATATTATGTCATTATACATTAGTAATTAATTTTGTCATTTACATATAAAATAGTTTAGCATTACACACACACACACACACACACACACACACACACACACACATATATGTATATATATATATATATATATATAATGTATATATATATATATATATATATATATATATATATATGTGTTGTAATTATACTGTTTGGTTTAGTAAAATTCTTATTTAATATTTTTATGAAAATTAATTATATAAGCTTTTAATTCTTATTAATGTT
Organism: Cymbidium sinense; assembly: GCA_021442155.1. NCBI lineage: Eukaryota > Viridiplantae > Streptophyta > Magnoliopsida > Asparagales > Orchidaceae > Cymbidium > Cymbidium sinense. The sequence goes on along the minus strand of CM038224.1, from coordinate 122,641,084 downwards.
ATATATATATATATATATATATATATATATATATATATATATATATATATATATATATATATATATATATATATATATATATATATATATATATATATATATATATATTATGCATAATCATTGTGCTTTAAAACATAATATCACAAAAGGTTTATAATAAGTACATGTTTAAATTTCATTTTCTTAACCATCAAAAGGTGTGGCAATTCTTTATCGATTTTGTGAATATGTTGATATTATAAACAAAATATTATGTCAATTATGCAATTTTTCATAAAATCAATTCATATTGATGTTTGAAAATTTTATTTTTCAAAAAATAGTTTGATACATTCAAAGAAATAGTCTATTATTATATTTTTTTTGTTAATAATATCTTCAAGTAACAAACTGAATTATGCATTCAAATTAGATTAATATGATTAAATCATTGATCATTTATAAAATATTTATGGTGAAATTAGTTTATGATTTTTTTTAATCCTTAAGATTTAGTGTCAGTTTTGTAAATAAAATCATGTTGAATTTAATTTATATATATATATATATATATATTATTTCTTCTTATTTTTTACATAATATTTGTCAATCAAATTGTTTCAAGTGATTATTGGTAACAATTTCATTTGACTTATTCTTTTTTTGAAATATTTGACTTCTAATTTTCTAACAATAATCTCGATCTAAAATTCTAAGAAGTAGGATTCCCTAAATCAGTTAGGGTCAAAATATATTTTTTATTAGATTTTCAATTATAATAAATTTAGTTAAATATATTTTGAGATAAATATAATATGAGTTTTAATTGATTATTTATATATTATACTTATCTCAAAATAAATTTAATATCCTTGAGATCAATACAATCCGTTTTAAATTACATTTGGATACTAAATATTTTTATATTAGATAGAAATTAATATTAATAATATATTTTGTTTGATATCATTTTACTTAAACATATAAGATTTATCAATATTAATTATATTTATTTAATTATCATCATTTATTTTAATCATAAGATAATTCTACCTCTGCATCTAAATGTTAAATAAAAAAATTATCATTTGATCTTATATATATATATATATATATATATATATATATATATATATATATATATATATATATATATATATATATATATTCATCAGTTGAATTAATTTAAGTCACTGATCCATGTGGGTTGAAAATTAATTATTCATTTATTTATTTATTTATTCTGCTATAGCCGTTTCTTACTCGCTCGAGTCGCCGCATCTAAATGTGACGCGTGTGTTAAGTGTGTTAGCCTCTCCCATCCCATGTGCCAGATGCGGGCTAATCAAATCCTTTTCTTTTAAAAAATAGCCAATATATGATTTATTAAGTTGTTACTCACATTATTCATCAAAGAAATAAATAACATTGAAAATATTTTTTTTAACTCAATTATTAGGTGCGTATAATACCAACAAGCGTTGACATATTTTATTTTTACTTTAAAAGTTAATAACTAACAGTATAGAAAATTAAAATATGATAATAGTATTTAATATTAAGCCAATCTTAGATATTGCTTGGGACTTCTTATTTATTTATTTATTTATACTGTCAAAAGTTTTAAAATTACTTATTCAATTGACTTTTTTATTCTATTTTCTCAGAGGTAACTATTTAAAGTTTTTTTAAACAATAGCGAAAATTGTATTATTTTTATGTGAATAAGTATTATTAATAATAATGGTGGTAACGTTAAATAAATTTTATTAATAATATCACAAACAAATAGCTTTTTTCCGATATGATTAGTTGGCCGTTTAATTTCATTAATAACATAGAAGATATTGTGAAGGTATTCTCTTTTTCCTTTTTACTCATAAAAACAACCTTTTTTTAAATCACTTTTATATTGGCTAAAAATTTGGTCTTCAAGAATGATTTTTAATTTTTTTTATTTTAAAATAAGAATAATATCTAAATAATTATTTCACACTTATATAAATAATTAATTATAAAATTTTAAAAGTCATTCTAACGAAATTTTAGTCATTATATCTTCATTAGAATTTTCTTTCTTTATTTACTCAAAATAAGTACCACATATTTTTTTTATGTTTTAATAATCAAATGAATTCAACATACTTTGACTTGAATTGTTAAACCTAATGAATTGAAATATGATTTGATTTTATTCTTAAAAAATAATAAAAATATTTTATTTCAAAGGAATATGATTCATTTATTGTGATTCAATAGGTGGAATATGCATAGCATGGTATTCTTCTAGAAATGATTCAAGCTATGATGATCTAGACCTCATCATCTCTAAGTCATACATTTTCGGATGGCGGATGGCTTATGGATGTCTTTCATGTTAGCGATCACCATGGCCATAAACTTATAGACTAGCCTCATACAATACATACAACAATCTCTAAATTTTGCACAAAACAAAAGGGATCTTCCACCCTTGCCCAAGACAAAATATGCCCCATGAGCTTAATTAGCACTAACCACCTCAACTCCAATTGCTCCACCCTTGAAATAACTATTGACCATCCCCTTTTCTCCGAGGTCACTGGTACTCTTGAACTCTCTTGTGACATGGAATTCGATAAAGTATGGACTTATAATGGTCGAGCAGCTTTCATCCTCAACATAGCAGAGAAATCAACAGGTAAACCCATCTTTGACCCAATTCGCTTGAGATACGTGGAGGAGCAGGTGATGAGCGTAGTTAAGGCCCACAATTTTCCAGGTGATCTGTGGCGAGTGCGATTATTAAGCCCTTCAACCCATCAAATTCATATAGAATGATGATTACATCAATTGATGCAAGAGAATAAAGATTATGAGGTTAAACTACAATTGTCTCCTATTAAGGTTGATCACTCAAGCTTGGCTACTATGGCTATGGAGGACAAGAGAAGTGTTGGTGACAATAATGGAGGAAATGGAAGTGTGCGAATATGTATCAGTTGATTTGGAAGGAGATGGATTATTTAGTGGTGAATGTGAGAAGTAGAGAACTAAACTATTATTTGATGTGTGTGACAAATTTGGACTATGATGTATTTCCCCTCAATAAGCTCCCATGGATCAATAGCAATTCAAGTGATCATTTCAATTTTTTTTTTAATTTTAATTATTTATATAATTGATCCAAAGTGATTCAAGTTCTAGTTTTATGTATGCAGGAATACTATGTGCGAAGAATGGATGGGTGCATGATGAACAATGAGATAGAAGCAAAATGTAGCTCAATGTCCGTGGCACCTAGAGCGAAGAGTGCCTCATGTGAGTATCAATTTATACATTTATTTGTTGAATGAAAAAAAAATGCTAGAATAGCATATTAATTGAATATGATTTATTATAGGGTCAAAGATCATACTCTATATAGACATGGTTTGTTGTCGATGTGATTGAGCATTCGAGAATGATCTATCAATAGCCAAGGCAAAGTTTGTCAAACAAGAGAATTTGGTCATTGGCACTTTCTACATCATCAATGCCTCATCATCTATTGATGAGAGATATTGATCAACAAAGGTTGGAGGCAGTATGCAACAATATTGGCAAAGACATCATCTTTGATATGAAGAAAGATTATAATCATGGAAGAGTATTATGGTTATAGAGTAGATTGGCCTAGACCTAGCATGCACCTTAACAACTTAAAGTGGACTAGCCTACTATTTCATTGGAGATGGCATGGGCACTCTATATTCAAATCCTTGAGAAGCATTTTATGGTCTTATATCGAGCAAATATGTAATAATTTTAGTTTCACTCAATCATAATAAGTCATAATATCAAAAGAAAATTGTTAATAATGGAGAACTTCTACACATTCTAATATTACTTAAAAAGAAAACTTGTACTAAATTTAGTGAAGTTGTAGTTGATACTACTGAATCACTTAATAATTTAATGTTTATTTTTCTTTGAAATATATCTAGCTTGCTCACATGAATCTTAACTCTTCTCATACAAAGCATACTACACTTTAAATTAATTAAACATGGTTGGCTATCAAAAGAAGTTTTATCGATAAAAAATATAATTATACATTTTAAATGGGTCAATTAAAGCAAAATATTTATAAAGCAAAACACAAGAGAATCAGTGCAAAAACATCAAAAAAAAAATTCTAATTTATGATGCATCTAAATTTTATGATAAATATCACAATATATATTTTATGTAACATTAGAACATGATAAATGCAAAATATTGATCTAAAATATGTTGGACGTACATATCATTGGGATATTTAAAAAAAATAATAAATAAATGTCATATTAAACGTTTGTATATATATATATATATATATATTATTTGCATTTGTTCCTTCTAATTTCAAGCCAAGCTGACCCGATGGAATTCAGAATCTTCAGTCGGCTAACCGAAATGCCTTATTTAAGAGTAAAATCTGGATTCCGTTAATTAAAATCTTCCTAAAAATAAGGATAATAATACTTTTTTAAAAACTTTACTCAGTTAGTTAATATCTTCCTAAAAATAAGGATCATAACAATACTATTTTTTGAATTCGGAATGTTAAGAATGTTCAGTCATCAAACCTTAATGCCTTATTTGATAGTAAAATCAGGACTATTAATTAACTCCGTTAGTTAAAACCTTCCTAAAGATAAGGATAATAATAGTCAATTAGTTAAGTGAAAAATAGTTTAATTTGAATTTTGAATGATAGAGTTTGAAACCAAAAAAAGTTGTGAGCTATTCGGTGCAAAGTGGACTGATTCCGGCAACGGAAATCGGCAAATCAGGAAACGGATGAGGAATCGCAGCGCTTAGTTGTACTAATTAGCGGAATAATCGTCTAAACAGTTAATTAGCATAAGCATAAGAGATTAATAAATAGCTTAATATCAGAGGATCTTTATTTCACTTTTCCCATCAGTTATTAGCCTGTAATCCGTCTTCTTCTCCTTCTTGATTATTGCGGCCACAGTTCACCTTCTTCTTCTTCGTCTTCTTCCGATCACCCAGCAAGCAAGCTATATATTGAGTGAGTTTTGTTCCTTAATAATTAATATTTTCACCGCAGCATTCATTATAAATTAACATCGATTATGCGGCGAGTAGGAGAGGAGAGGCTTTCATTTTTTATTCAGTTGTTAAATGTGCTTCTCTCTTCTTCTTCACTCTGTATTTATTTTGTTGTGTTAATGAATAGGCATTGATTATGATGCTCATTTTTTCTGAATTCAAGAGGCGGAGTTAATATTATCTGCTTCGTTCTCAAATTCTTTTAAAAGAATTGTAACGTGGATGCAGGTCAGAGCATTTATGAAGATAGAAGCCCCCAAATGGGTGAATTTATGAAAAATGAATATCAAAATTTACATGCATAGCATATAATTTTTATGCATTTATATATCTAATATTTAAAATTTAATATTTACAATTTTTAAAAATAAAAAATATTTTTAATTTAAAAAAAATAATGATGTCGTATTTTGATGTAATGTTAAAACTTAGGTGTTATTATGTAAATATGAAAAATTTTGATGTTAAATATCTAAATAGATAAGAATTGTGTGTTATGTATATAAATTTTCTAAAAGGAAAACTTGAGATATTTAAAATATTTTTCATTATGACAACTTTTAATAATTATTAAATTTATTTTGAGCTGAGTGCAATATTACATTTTAAATTACATTTATAAAAAAGTTAATAATTTTGAGATTTATTGAGATATATTGAACCTAAATTTTGTTTTTATTATTGCGTGATATTATATTCAATATTATTAATTATCTTTATACATTTTCATGAAATTTTATTTGGGATAGCACGCAATATATGCAATTAACAGACTTGTCTCATCTCTACCATAAGGGAATGTGTATGACGGTGATTTTAATGTTAAGTGACATGAGCAAGAACCTAAACTCAAAAATTATGAATAAGGATTGGTACAATAGAAGTTAATATAAAATTTACTTCTCACGGCTGACTTAACATTTACAGGGATAGTACGTACGTAATGGCTCTGTACTACTTGACCCCACTACGTCCTCTCTCATACATTCCCCTCGGGTATAAAATTTGATTTAAATTTTATTACCTTCCTTTTTTCTTTTTCTTTTCCCAGAATCTTGGATCACCATTTGATCTTACAGTTTTCTTGTGGGGTGTGTATTAATGAAGCGTCGATATTTGTCAAGGTATTCTTTTTTCTGTTATTTATAATTTCTACGATGCTTCTCACACGTGCAAATTATATCTATATTTTTTTAATAAAAAAATATAAAATTTCTTTCATTATTTTGATTTGATGCAGGTGGATGGCGCAAATAGGCATGGTATACTTCTAAAAATGGTTCAGACTCTCACCGATTTGGAGCTCATCATATCCAAATCCAACATTTCTTCTGATAATGGTTGGTTCATGGATGTCTTCTACATCACTGATTATTACGGTCACAAACTTAGAGATCCTACTCTCATAAGCTATATTGAACATTCACTCAATGTATCGCAAAAAAATGGACCTAATGGCTGGACCAAGTCAAAATTAGTCATGGTAACATAGTCCAAGTTGACCATTTTGCCTCTAAATGCATAGCACTTGAAATGATCTTTATTGACCACCCCAACATTTTTTAAAGGTCACTCTTCTCTTCAATCTCTCTTATGCCATTGACTGGGTGAAATGTGGACCTATAGCGTCCTTGTATCCTTTACCTAAAGGAACAAGATGGCCAACCCATCTCATCAAGCTCTGCTGGATTTCTTGGCGCACTATATTGTAAGGGTAAGGAGGCCCACCACATCTCTAAGTGAGTTGTAGTCGCGGGTAACCCGAGGATACTATAGTCATTTGACCCACACACGAGCGACTTCATCAATTAATGCAAGCATGTAAGGATTTTGAGGCGATCACCATTATCATTTAATGATGATCAATTGAGTATGACTAAAAAACAAAGAAATCAAAAGTGGTTTGGTGGTGATAAAGGTAACAAAGCGCAGGTCGGCCCTCAAGTGTCGATTGATAGTTGGAAGGAGAGGAATTACTTGGTTGTGAATGTGAGAAGTAGTGATAGACCTAAGTTGATGTTTGATATAGTGTGTTTTGACGGATTTAAATTTTGATGTATTTCATGGCTCCATTTGTTCCATGGATCGAGAGCCTGTGTGATTTATTAATTTTGAATTTTAAAGTTTCAATTATGAATTTGAACTAAAGTTTAATTTTGTCAATGTAGGAATATTTTGTTCTGACAAATGGGAGTGCGGATTAATGAGAGAAAGAGTGTGTAGCTCGGATTTTAGCCGCGGGCAATTGATCAAGGATGGTTCAAGTGAGTGATCTTTGCACTCAATTGATTAGAAAAAAAATATCATGTTATATACATATGCTTATTATCAGTAAAGATGGAGGTGCACATTATGGATCTAATACCGCTCTTAGATGTGAGTAGGGCATTAAGAGAGAATAGCATGTCACTCAAAAAGGTGAAGTTTGCCAAGGAGGATGGCTTGGCTGTTGGCACTTTTTACATTACTGATGCTTCGTCATCTACTGATGCAAATAATATTGATCAACAAAGATTTGAGGCAGTGTACAATGAGGTTGGTGAAGGTGTCTTGTTTGAAAAGAAGAATGACCGTAGCGTTAGCTCACCGGCTAGAGGGATTTGGAGTTTATTTTCTAGATTTTATTCATTGGGTAGAAGTATGTGGTCTCAAATTAAGCGTTGTTTAAACAATTTTAGTTTTATTAGATAAAACTTATAATCTTCTTTATTTTTGAAGTAACTGCTTTTTTTACAATAAATGCTAGTAATTTTTTCTTCAATGTCGTAGTATCTTCTTTCATTTCTGATTTTTAGTTGGAGCTTATTTTGTTCCTAATTTTATAGTTAGAGCTTATTTATGTTATTTAGTTGTGTTTAAGTTTTCAATGTCATTATGCTGAATTTCTTTAAATAAATATTATAATCAACTGAACTATAAAGGTAAAATATAACAGTTACTTAACCAAAGCACTAATAAAAGCAAATATTAAGAACTACTTAAAGAAGATAGTCTAATCTATCTTAAAACTCAAATGAGTGAGACGAGGGAATCATTATGGGTGAGCCATTTATAAAATTAGAATGATTGCATTATTGTAAGAGCATATATATATATATATATATATATAAAAGGGCTTATTTGTGATTAATTTATTATTATTATTATTATTATTGTCATTTTTTAAATATATTTATTTATTTCTGTTCGAGATCACTTTATTTTTTTCTAATTTTATTTTTATTTCATTTTATTTATATTTTGTTTGAAATAAAATATATTTGATTATTATAGTTATTTTTAAAATCACTACTCCAAAAGATGTTATTTTAATATTCAATTAGTTAATCAAATTATCATTAATTAGATCTAATCATAAGTAATGAGATTGGTGAAGCTATAGGAATTTAAATGATATTATTTTTTATCTAGGAAAGCTGGTAGCATTCTTTTGTTCTTAATATTTGTAGTTAGAATTTATTTTAGTTTTTAAATGCAAATTATTCAGCAACATCTTATTAAAAATAAATAAATAAATAACTGGAGCCTATTGTTGCCATAGTTTTCTTGAACGCTCGCATTACATTTTCTACATCTCCGGTAGCCTTACCAACTCATTAAAACTATTGAATAAAAAATATTCGCAAAAGTCGGCAGTCACCGATAATTATGGGAGGTTATCTTATTAACAGAATTTATTTAATTTTTTTAATATTTGATTTAGAGTGTTATCTATTTTTCTGCGCAACGGCCTCCATTACTTTTATTTTATTTTATTTTTTTAAAACGAATGATATTCTGTTAATTGCGAGATAAAAGCTGTGAGTTCAGAATTATCGGCGGTGACTGATTATTATGGGAGAAGGGAATTTATTTTTTTAATATATTTAATATTTAGAATTTATCTAATTTTTCTGCGCAACAAGCATTCCGGCTATAATATCTTGAGCACTTCATCCGCCTGCTCTGGCCACGGCGTCCAAACTATCTCTATACGTACATACCGATTTTAAATTAACGCTTACCGGGTGATCAAAATTTTAAATAATTCAATAATTGTTAAATATTATTCATAATTATAATTAAATGAATAAACATACATATTATTAATATTTTTTTGAGAAAAATAATAAATTACTAGTAAAAAATATTTTTTTGAGAGGAAATTTTAAATTGATAAGAATGTAAGAATTTTAATAATTTTCATTTTACTCATTTCTAAGAATTATATATATAATACAAATATGTTGAGAATTCATATAAATGATAATTTTAATTTATATATATATAAAAGCATAGAAACTAAATTATTTTTAAGTATATTTTATCTGAAAATAATTATATGAGCTCTAATAGAATTAAATTTTGTAAATTACGAAGCAACCAGTCTTCTTAATTGCTTAGCCCTAGTCTGTTTTAAATCATGTAAATTTAATCGACGTGAAATAAGATTTCAAGTAATAAAAAAGACTATATATAGAAGGCAAAAGTAATTAAAAGAACTTTGTATATTTGAACAAATAAATCCATTAAAAAAAAAAGAATACGCCTACGTGAATCACTAGATTTTTATTACACTTAAAATAATTTTAGACATTTAAAATATTTTAAAACACCTGTCATTATTAAATATATTTTATTTTAAATCAAAATAAAATAAAAATAAAATTGATCCCAGACTCTCAATTAAATTTAGGCACCTCCAGATTTCAGCACAGAGGTCACGAGTTTATTGTTTGTATTTACAGATATAGGCTTGAATTTAGTTGTCAAATACATAAAAAATAATTGCATATTAATAATCAAGCTAGGAAAGCTCAAATTTAATGCCCATCATTTCTTTTCATCAAAAGTTCATATTTTTAACTTGAGTGTCCAAACATTTAATTCAATATATATATGAGATTTAATTATAAAATTTTAATAATAATACCTAAGAACTACCAATTAAATTAACTAACAACTACCAAAATTCAAAACTTAAGAATCAACATTGTTGGACTTACATATCAATGGGAAATTCATTAAAAAATAATAAATAAATGTCATGTTATATATATATATATATATATATATATATATATATATTAGAAATAAAAGCTTTTCAATTAATATTTTAATTCAAGATTTAAATTTAATTATTGTGTAAATTTTTTATTTGCATTTCTTCCCTCTAATTCCAAGCCAAGATGAGCCGATGGAATTCAGAATCTTCAGTCATCTAACAGAAATGCCTTATTTAAGAGTAAAATCAGGATTCCGTTAATTAAAATCATCCTAAAAATCAGAATAATAATACTTTTTAAAAAGCTTTCTCCGTTTATTAAAATCTTCCTAAAAATGAGGATAACAATACTATTTATCTTTTAAAAAATATTTAACAAGATGGAATTCAGAATGTTCAGTCATCAAACCTTAATGACTTATTTGATAGTAAAATCAGAATTATTAATTAACTCTGATAATTAAACTCTTTCTAAAAATAAGGATAATAATACTTAATTAGTTTTATGGAATTAGTTTAGGAGTCCTAATTAGCGGGTTTATCATCCAAACAGTTAATTTGCATAAGAGATTAATAAATAGCTTCATATCAGATGATCTTTACTTCACTTTTCTCATCAGTCATCAGCCTTCAATCCGCTTCTTCTTCTTCTTGATTATTCAGATTTCACCTTCTTTTCTTCGCCTTCGCCTCCCCTCACAGCAAGCAAGTGAGTTTTGTTCCTTAATGATTAATATTTTCACCGGATTCATTACAAATTAACATCGATTATGCGAACTTAACATTTACGTGGATATGCATAATGGCTCACGATGCTCCTTTCAACTCGACTACGTCCCTCTCCGAATACATTCTCTCTGGTATAAAATTTGATTTAAATTTCATTACCTTTCTTCTTCTATTTCCCCAAATCTTGGATCACCATTTGATCTTATTGGTTTGTAGGTGTATTGACATAAACATGCGATAATTGTCGTATTCTTTTTTTCTCATTTATGATTTCTATGATGCTTCTCACGCATTTAAATTATATTATTTTTTATAAAAACATAAGACATCTTAGGTCCACAAAATAGTCATCACAGGTCCACAACAAATCCAACAAAAGAAGACTAAAACATGTCAAAAGGCCCAAACCAAAGTAATCCCAATACCATATCCAAAATAACAGTTGAACTAAAGGGAAGCTGGCCAATCAGAAAGTAATCCCAATAATATATCCAAAATAATAGTCAACAGACAATGAAGCTGGGCCAACCAACAAAATAATCCCAATAGCATATCCAAAATAACCTAAGCCAAACCAACAAATTGACCACAACAAATCCAAAATGACAGAAATATGTAATTAACAATAAAGTAATTTAATTATACTAGCAAAGCTCACCACACCAAACCAAGAAAATGCTAATAACAACAAATTGCTGGACTCCATATGTGCCATAAGTCAAAGTCAAGCTACAAATCAATTTGATGGACTTGAAGGTAACAAAGGCGCAAATCGACTCAAAATATACCGGGCGTCGAAAATGATCAAAACGACCGACGGTGAACAAACTTCTCCGCTATTTAGAACGCTGAAATTGATCAATATAAATATTGAAAAATCTAACGGCAATCGATTAAGCGCCGAGCTATCTCGAGCGCACGAATGACACGACCTGCTTATGTAATGGATCACCGCCGATTCAAAACATCAAAAACTATCAAATGAGATTGTTCACGCTTAGGATGAGTCAATGTGTCGACAATCAACACCGCGGCGCGCAAATCGAAAATGCGGACGTCACCAAAATCAACTCAAATGACCTTCAATTGATGAACAGACTTCACCATCGCATTCAGAATGTCGAAATCAATTAGGATATAAATATTTCATAACTTGATGATCAACCGATCAAGCGATCGAGTTGTCAACGCGTCTAGCATATCGAGGTTAGGAGGCGCCGATGAGGATCAAACGACTTCCGTTCATGAAATTGATCATGTCATTGGTTTCAAAATATCAAAATCTATCAAGTAAGACTATTCGCACTCAATTGAACGATGAAAATCGGCGGTCAACGGCGCATTTTGAGTAAATGGACTCAATTTGATGACTTGAATCAAATGGTCTCCATCGAAAGGACGGCCGCTATTCGTAACATTCAATAACTAAATTGATATATATATATATATATATATATTGATTATCTAATGAGTGTAAAACTCAATTTAAAGACGATTACTTAATTTAAAAGTATTTAAAATCCTAAATTACTCTCTCATGCTCAATCGTTCCTTTTTTCTCCATTTCCTTTCAACTCAGAAGCAAAGAGAAAAAAGGAAAAAGAAAGGACGGTTGGTTTCACTTCCTCCATTCGGTGTTCCAAGTCTCCCCATTCCCACTCTCGTTTCAAACATTTTTGCAAGTCTTCCACTCCCACTTTTCCACTCGTGATCCACGTTCGCCATCCAGCACCGACATTTATCCCACTCCGCCACTCGGCATCCCATCCAGATCCCACATCACCGTGCAATCTGCTCTTCCAGTAAAACGACCATGACGAGCGCCCGCCACGGTCGTTTCCGACAAATGTCCATGCAAGACGCCCTAAAACGCCAGGGCATTTTTTTTAGTATTTATTGACATCGTGCTTCATGTCGAAATCTCTAAATAAACATACGGATGAATAACTTTTCAGAAATTTTCCTATTACAGGGAAATTTTAGATTTTATATAGATGAAATCAATGTTGTATGTTAAAATCCCTTTTAGAGTATATCGATTCAAATATTGAAGTATTTGCATATTTTTATCTTGAAAGTTATCCTAAATATGCTTTACAATTCCATCTGTAAGACATGAGATATTTTTTAGTTTATGTTAAGTTTATTTGAGTTAACATCGTGCTATAACACGAGATCCTAGAATATATTCTAATTGTTAACATCGAGCTTTACAAAAATACACCCATAATGCCATTATTAAGTTGTAGGTTCTTGTAAAAATAAAAAGAATTATTTCATGCTTGAAAAGACAACCTTAAATGTCAATAAATTTCTCTAGATTTGCCAAATTCTAGAGATTAGAAAAACTCATTTTGAAGCTTTAATCAATGAGTTGGAAAAACATCAACATATACATCCCAAGTTCAGATGAGTTTTAAAGGTCGAATTCAACAAGCCCACAAAATCGAGTTGTCGACGCTCCCTCACTCAACAAGCAAGATGATGATAGCTCAATCTCAAACCGTGTCCTATGATTACAAGAAAACTAGGATCTAAGAGATCTCTACTTGATCGATAGATCAAGCAAGAGGAAACGCAATTCGCTACCTCAAATCAATATATATATTACCCAGGTGATATCTCAATTTATTCTCAAATGATCCGAGCTCTAAGCACGATCAAAGCCAATCTCCTCATCGGTAAGCAGAGCAAGCGAGAATCAATTCCATAGTTCATACAAAGCCAAGGTCAACTAAAGGAATTTTGTGATTATTCGTACACATTACTAGATTGATAACTCAACATTTACCTTATATAAGCCGGAAGGCTGGGTCATCTGTATATACCCTTCAATGAACACGTTGAAAAAATAAGCACAAGATTCATGGAGTGCATACACTTCCTGACAAGTCAATATGGACAAACCAGGTCAGTCCTTCATCAAGTCCGTCAAGCTCAAAGCTAGAATAAATTTCAACCACCAGACGATAAACCAATTTCCAGAGAATCATTCATCAAAACATGCAGACTAATTCCTCCATCAAACCCAACCAAACACGAAGCTAGGGTTGGAGGAAACTAAAATCTGCAATAACATAAAAGAAAGAGATCTTCATCAAAGCCATTGAAGCAGATAGTAGATAGTTGATGTTTGATATAATATGCATTTTGACGGATTTAGAATATGATATATTACATGGCTCTATTAGTTCCCATGGATTAGAGGTAGTTCAGGTGATTGATTAATTTTGACTTCTAAAGTTTTAACTTTGAATTTGGACTAAAAATTAATTTTGTCAATGTAGGAATACTTTGTTCGACAGACAAATGGGTGCACAATGCTGAATGAGATGGAGAAAGAGAGTATAGTTCGAAGTTTAGCTGCAGCTATTAATCGAAGAATGGTTCTGGTGAGTATTGATTTTTGCATTTCTCAATCGATTAGAAAAAAAAATGCCATGTTATATGCATATGTTTGTTATTAAGTATAGGGGCTAAAGATGGAGATAGATCAATCAACATAATGCTCTCGATGTGCGCGTTAAGAGAGAATATCACACCAAAAGGATGAATTTGCCAAGGAGGATGGCTTGGGGGGCTTTCTACATCAATGATGCTTCATATGTCGATGCAAAGTATATTGATCAACAAAGACTGAGGCGTGTGTAATGAAATTGGTGGAGGTGTCTTCAAAAGAAGAATGATAGCATTAGCTCAAAAGGGATTTGGAGTTTGTTTTCTAGGTTTTATTCATTGGGTAAGTGTTGTGCTAGAAACCGGCAGAGTAAAGTTTTCGCCTTAGCTTGTAAAATCTAGCACACATGTATAAAAAGTGAACAATAAAACTAATTTTACATGAAAACCTCAAAAGAGGGAAAACCACGGCCTAGCCGAAAAAGCTTCCACTATGTATCTGTTTTAGAGTACAAGATCTTCGAGATCGGATGATTTCATATGATGGAACAACAACTATGTAGTCCGCTCGTGGTAGCCGCTAATAGTAGTAGATGATGGTGAATTGTGTGGAGCAATCACCGGTGAAAATGTGAGGAACAATTAGGAAAAATGCGAACAATCACCGGTAGAAGTCCTCATGATGGACCGAGATTGACGAAGGATCAACTACGGGTGGCGGCATGGTGGTTGACGACCGCCAGTGGCGACGATTATGCTTGGAGGATCTTTAGAGCTCTCTCTCTCTTGCTTGGCCTCCCATCATATGAGGAATGAGGTGCTATTTATAGATTGGAGTGGTGTCTCAAATACATGCAAAATCGAACCACTCCTCTCCATCGGACGGCTCATGATGATTCCCTTGATCATATGAAGTATTTTGTATATTTGAATGCTCAAATGAAGTGAGAACTGTAAGATCTTTGGCTTGTTGAAACCGGCTCGTCGAGACGCTCAATTTGATTATAAACACTCCATATTTGAGAGCTTTTTAGAAATTTAACTAATGTCTTAAAGTTTCTGATGATATTTTAAGTGTTTGATCTCGACCAGTTTTAATTTCTGATTAGGATGCTTTCGGCATCAAGATTAGTGCTTCGACTAGAGGAATTTTCAGGGTCATATCAGTTGCCCCTATTTTTGGATGATATTATCTCAATCATCAAAAAATATGTGCTAAGTAATTCAAAATAGCAAATTCTTCAATGAAATCTGGTCCATTAACCACATATTTTGAGAGAAGATCTTCATGTAAGAACAAGATTATGTCTACTAAGGGATGCATAGTCACAAATATGTGTATATGAGCACAAAATTTTGAGGTACGATCCATTCTCTCTGTGCACCATGGGCGCCCGAACAGCCACGGGCGCGGTCGAGCATACGGGCGCTGGCTGACGCTACACCTATGCTGATCATCGCTGGTACCGCAGGCCTGGGCCTGGGGTCGGCGGGTCAGCGTGTCGAAGAAACCACGCTGTCGGTCGCAGAGTCGGTGGCGCTGGCGACGCGTCGGCCGGGTCATGAACGGACGTCATGCGGCACGCGACAGCGCTGGCGGAAGGTGGGTCGCCATGGCAATGAGCAAACGATAGTTTTTGACGCAAGTTTTGCGTTTATGTTTTTTGATGATTTTACCTTTTGCCTCGGGTTCTATAAAACCTCCTAGAGAGAAGACACCTTCTCTTCTAAGAAGGCGTCGAGGTGATCAAGACCCGTAGTTCATACGCCAGGCTCCGTGTTCCCTCGAAAGAGGTGTTAACTAACCTCGTTGGACCGACAGAGATCGAGGATCAAGACCCGTAGTTCATATAAAGGCTTTCCCTTGAAAGAGGTGTTAACTAACCGCCGAACCGACCGGATCGAGGCATCAAGACCCATAGTCATACAGGCTTTTCCCTTGAAAGAGGTGTTACGACTCGTCGACCGACCGGTTGAGGCATCAAGACGTAGTTCATACCGCAAGCTCCATTTTCTCAAAAGAGGTGTTAACTAACCTTGTCGACCGACCGGGATCGGTGATCAAGACCCGTAGTTCATACCGCAGGCTCCTCGAAAGAGGTGTTAACTAACCTCATCCGACCGGATCGAGGATCAAGACCCGTAGTTCATATGGCAAGGTTCTAGTTTTCCCTTGAAAGAGGTGTTAACTGATCTCGTCGGACCGACCGAGTTCGAAGGCGATCATCGGAGACGGGAGTTAACGAAGATGCTCGATGATAGTGGCCGACGAGATATTGGCGACAAACCCTGTGGTCGGGCGAGATAACCACGCCATGGTGATGACCGGTGAGATATGGCGAAGCGAAAGATGATGCCTGCGATGGTGGTTACAGCACGTGTGGTGGCAACCAACGGAGACGGCTAACCTGCGGCATAGTCGAAGGAAGATCGCCACATGACGAAGGACCGGTGATCGAATGCTGGGTGACCGCCAGAGGGTTGGCTACCGATGGGGTTGTCAGTGCAACCAGTATGCAATGACGGCAACCGGCTTTAATGGGAATGACCAGAAAATGGTGATGGTTGATGCGCTCCGGCTGTGGGTTGGCGCCGATGGGGTTGTCGTAATTAGGCGACCAGAATGATGGCAAGGCCTGTAGTCGGCCGGGAGAATGACGCGCGGACCCAAAAAAATTTTCTGGATGGTCGCTGACCGAGATGGTAGTGATGGCAGACCCATATTGGCGGCCGACGGGTGGTCGGCAACCGAGCGCAGTGACGTAGTACCGGCGAGTCGGCGGGATGAGGGCGAGATTGCATAATGGTGGCAGGACCGGCGATGATGAGGATTTTTGACCTATCTAAGATTGTTTGTCAAAGTGTTACCCGATGACATTAACTGTGGAAGAGGTTGAATTGAACTGAGATTTTGACCCATCCGGTTATTTGTCGAGTGTTACCCGGCGACGCAACATATGGAATTTGAATCCGGAGATTTCGACCTATCCGGTTGTTGTTGTGTTACCCGATGACGTTAACTGTATGGAAGAGGTCGTGGAAGTCCACCAAGGACCTTTTGACCTATCCAGGTTGTTTGTCGAGTGTTACCATGACGTTAACTGTATGGAAGAGGTCAATTGAATCCGGATTTTGACTAACCGAGGTTGTTTGTGAGTTCTGGCGACTTAACTCAGATGGAAGAGGTCCGATCAAGTCCCCTTGGGATTGATCATGCCCGGTTGAGATACAACATGAGTTGTATATTCCTCAAGTGGGAGGATTAAATGAAGAAGAAACAAGTTATAAGGAAAATCCATAAACTCATTACTTTGATAATGTCAGTGATACAATATTGTCATAAGATAACTTAACAAAAGGGACGAGATACATTTTAGAGAGAGTTAACAAAGGACAAGAGGTGGAGAGGAAAGGACAAACGGGATAAATTAAAGATTACAATATTTATACACCAATGATTATATATAACACTTTTCAGAGACCCTCCATATTCCAAGTTTTAAGGAATATTTTTTCCTCTGGATCGCTGGTCATAGCTTGATGGTCATCTCTGACAAGCGAGGTCTTTACGTGCAAAACCCTCCGAGGTACTTCTTTATCTTGAAGATTAAAATTCTCGATGTTGAAGGTCACCAAGGGGTGGTTGAGTTTTAGAGGTAACATGATTGTTTATTTGTTGATTTCCATAGACCACTCCAACCCCAATGGGAGTTTGAAATTTTATCTTAAGATGAGGTACCAAGTGACAAAGACCAAGATTGATTGAGGGGTCTTCCAAATATAGCGTGAATTTGACTTGACCACTATGAATTGAACGAGTGAGTGACTTGTTGAGGAAATTGAGAACAACGGAAGGGTGATTGTCCCTCCACAGAGGCTATTATCAAACCCATATAACGCCCCGCAATGGGTTGAATTTTTTTCCTTAACCAAACCCATGCTAAGAAAGGTGGAGTAAAATAAAACATCAACGGAACTCCCATTATCAATCAAAATTCTCTTAACAACATAACATGGGTCACCAATCCCTGCACTGATGACAAGAGGATCTTGATGTGGAACTTGGACTCCTTCCAAGTCTGAGTTATTAAAAGTGATGGGATGATTAATACAAGATTTTTTTAACTCTGGCTCTTCAAAGGCGGCGATGAAGATTTGATTAGATAGTAGTGGCCCACTCACAATCGTTTCAATTTCTCCAACTATTTGGAGACTATTATGTTGTTTCTGTGATGATTGTCCCGGTTGCCCCACTTGGAGCTATGTTTGAGTTGGTTGTTTTTGCACAAATTGTAGATATCCGCTGAATGAGCCTCTCAATTTCCTCTTTGAGTTATTTGCATGCCTAGTATGTCCATGACTTGATGGAAATGATAATATTGCTCGATTTCTGAATTTGGTTTTGGATGTACCACTTAATGGTCTCTTCATCCCGAATAGCCATCAAGATGTTAACGCAAGATGTTTTCAGTGGCGTGTATTCCAGTCGTTGATGTGAGGGCCGTGGAGGGAGATCATGACTGCCTTGTTGCTTCTTCTGATGGGATTGTTGATCTGTGTTTCCTAGAGTACTCTTACGTTTTCCTGTGGATTGTTCAAATTATTTTCGATGGGCATTAATAGCATCATCAGAAACTGCTTCCACATGATGCCAAGTTGCATATGAGGACCGTATCGCATTATAGAAAGGAAGGTCCAGAAAGCCCCCCAGGAAAACTCCTCTTAGTAATTCGTGGTTTACCTGTGTATTTGAGAGCTTCAAGAGAATCTCGGAAGTATTCTTAAGTGATTCACCCTCATTTTGACGAATGAGAGATGGGAGGAATCTTTAATGATCCTCCGGTTGCAATAAACTGCTAAAAAAATCTTGGCGAAGTTCCAAAGGTATGGATGGATTCCCTTGGAAGGGAGTAGAACCAAGTGCGAGCTTGTCCCTCGAGGGTACCGGAAAGACGACAAAGCAGGTGTGAGCTCGGATATGCATGATAGTCCGTAATGGTCGATGTGTTCATGGGTGCCTCCATAGAATCAATGTTGGCTTGAAACCCACGGGAATAGGATGTTGAAGAATAGCTTCAACTAAAGGTGAGGATTCCTCATAGCCGCGGTGAGGGGGAAGATAATTTCTATCTTGAAGGTGAAATTCATCTTGCATTAAGCGTCATAATTCTGCACGTATAACATGACGAGTGGAGTCAACAGGACGAGAACGCGTCGACCCGCAATAATTGGTGGATTAGCTATGATTGACGCGGATGGATGAGTAACCAGTGTTAAGGAGATCGCGATCACTAAGCGAGAACTTCATGCCGGAGATTAGCATTTTGACCTCCGGCTAACGATCGATCTTGGGGAGATGTGTTTCGCGAGTGGTATGTGTTCTCGCAAAAGTCAGATCATCTCATTTTGAGACTCTTCCATTCGACAGACATGATCTTCTAAAGAGATTCCCGCCCTTCACACGGGATCATGCCTATCGTGGGAAGTGAAGGTTGGCATCCTGGTTGAGGATTGGTTGAGTGATGGAATTGGAGCGAGTGGAGAGAGTACTGACGCCATGATGTTTTCATGTAAATTGTGATTGAGGGGTTCTTTTCCCATGACGGCCAAACCGCTATAAAACCGCGGTAGAGTAAAAGTTTTCGCCTTAGCTTCATTGTGAAATTCAGCACACACACATGTATAAAAAGTGTGAACAATAAAACTCCAGAATTTTTACGTGAAAAATCTCGAAAAGAGGGAAAACCAGGCCTAGCCCAAGAAAAAAAAGCTTCCACTATGTATCTTTAGAGTACAAGATCTTCCAATGGGATTACGATTGTATATGAGAATGGAACAACAACCACGTAATACTGGTCAGTTGAGTAGTAATAGATGATGGTGAACTGTAAGCAATCATGAAATGCGGGGAACAATTTGGCGTAAATGCATGGAAAAATCACCGGTAGAAGTCCTCTGATGGAGACAGATGACGACAAAGGATCAACGGCCGACGGCGGCAGTGTTGACGACCGCCGAAAGCAGACGACAGTTGGAGGATCTTTAGAACTCTCTCCTCTCTTGCCGCCTCCCTCATGAGGAATGAGGTATTTATAGGACTGAGGAGTCGCCTCAGAATACATGCAAAACCAGCCACCTCTCTCCACGAGCCATGATGATTCCCTTGATCATATGAAGTATTTTGTGTATTTCAATGCTTAAATGAAGTTAGAATTGCAAGATCTTTTGCTTGTTGAAACCGGCTCGTGGAGACGCTCGATTTGACTATAAACACTCCATATTTGAGAGCTTTTTAGGAATTTAACTGATGTCTCAAAGTTTCTAATGATATTTTAAGTGTTTGATCTCACCGCTTTAATTTCGCGATCAAGATTCGTCACTAGAGGAATTTTCAGGGTCATATCAAGAAGTGTGTGGTCACATATCAAGCATTGCTTATGCAATTTTAGTTTCATTAGATAAAACTTTTTTATCTTCTTTGTTTTCACAGTAACTAGATTTTTTTTTCAAGAAATGCTGATAGTAAATTTTTTCTTCAAAATTGTCATAGATTATTTTATTCTGATTTTATAGTTAAAACATATTTTGTTTCTAATTTTGTAGTTAGACCTTATTTATGTTATTTAGTTGTGTTTAAGTTTTCAATGCACATTATGTTGAATTTCTTTTAAATAAATATTAAAATCAAATGAATTATGATATAAATTTATAACATTAAAAAAATGAAAACAAGAAAAAAATCAAACGTGCTAATCTAATAGTTGCTTAGCCAAAACATTAGTAAAAGCAAGTATAAAGAACTAATTAAAGGATAACATTAATCTATCTTAAAAGCTCAAATAGAGTGTGGCAAGAGGGAATCAGTGAGTGGGTGAGGCCATTTGGATAGAAAATGAGGGATAAGTGACCATGATAATTCCTCTAGTAGAAGCACAAATCTTGATGCCGAAAGCAAGTTGATCAGAAATTGAAACTGGTCGAGATCAAGCACTTAAAATATCATTAAAAACTTTGGGACATCGTTAAATTTCTAAAAAAGCTCCAATATGGAGTGTTTATAGTCAAATCGAGTGTCTCGATGAGCCGCCCAACAAGCTAAGATCTTACAATTCATTTGAGCATTCAAATACACAAAATACATCATATGATCGAGGAATCATCATGAGCCTCAGAGGGAGTGGTTGATTTTGCATGTATTTACAGAGATGCCACTCCTCCAATCTATAAATAGTCCATCATTCCTCATATGAGGGGAGGCCAAGCAAAAGAGAGAGGAGAGAGCTCTAAAGACCCTTCGCACAATCGGTCGCCACTGACGGCATTAACCACCACGGCCACCGCCATTGATCCTTAGCCAAATCACGTCCATCATGATGACTTCTACGATTGTTCCTCATTGCCAGGATTGTTCGCATTTCTTCAATTGTTCCCGCATTTCTAGATGATTGCTCGATTCACCATCATCTACTACTGATTACAACCGAGGTTGTCACATATGTTCCCTTTCTCATATACAATTAATTGTAATCGGAAGATCTTGTACTCAAATGATACATAGTGGAAGTTTTTTTCTAGATGGTTTTCCTCTTTCGAGATTTTCAGTAAAATTTTGAGTTTTATTGTTCACTTTAAATACTGTGTGGTTGGATTTAAACAAGGCTAATACTTTACTCAAGAACTATTTTCTAGCACGCAATGCTTGCGCCCGTGGAAAACTGATTCCCATTATTTCATCTTGTATAAATTACTTAGTTTAACAAGATCAAAACCACCATCGAGGTGGAGCATTTCAAGCTTTTAAGGAGCAAGAAGAATGAAGATTCATCAAACTTGTTCCTTCGATTTTATCAAAAACTGCAACTCTTAATCTCAAGATCTCCCATGTTAATATGTTAAGCATCTTATCGATTACCATCCCAACAAACAAGTCAAAGTTGGAGGATATTTCAACATTGAGAAGAGATATATTTTGCAAATTATGATTTTCCAATCATACTCATGGAAAAATCACGGGGTTAAGGAGCAACTTTGCTACAACCACAAAGATGTTTTAAAATTCCTTCCATACAGTTAACGCCATTGGTGACATCACAAACAACCTCGAAGTCAAATATCCTCGATAATTCAAATTCTTCCAGACAGTTAACCATCGCAACACTCGACAAACAACCTAGATAGGTCAAAAGATCCGGTGGACTTCCCTAACCTCTTCCATACGTTAACGCATCCGTAACACTTGACAAACAACCTCGATAGTCAAAATCCTCGGGATTCAATTGACCTCTTCCATACAAAGTTAACGCCATCGTAATCACAAACAACCGATAGGTCAAAATCCTTGATTCAATTCAACATCTTCCACATAGTTAACTTCATCAAGCAAAAGACTTAACAAACAACCTAGATAGGTGGTGGACTTCCACAACCTCTTCCACAGTTAACGCCATCGTAATCTAAACAACCTGATGGGTCAAAATCAAGATTCAATGAACCTCTTCCACACAAGTTAACGCCATCTAACACCCAACAAATAACTCGATGGGTCAAAATCCTCAAGAGATTCAATTGAACCTCTTCCATACGTGTTAACGCCATCTAACATTATGATAAACAACCCTGGATAATCAAAATTCTCATATTCTCAATCTTTTTCACACGTTAACGCTATCGTAACACTCTCGAAACAACCTTGATGGGTCAAAATCTCGCGATTCAATTGAACCTCTTCCACAGTTAACGCCATCTAACACTCGACAACACCTGGGTCAAAATCTCAAATTAACATCTTCCGACAGTTAACACCAGTTGACTGATAAACAACCTGAGGTCAAAGATCTCGGTGGACTTCACCTCTTCCATGAGTTAACATCATCGTAATACTGATAAACAACCTTGATAATAAAATCCTCAAACTGATTCAATTAACCTCTCCAAGTTAACGCTATCATCGCCATTGAGTCACACTCGACATCGATAGGTCAAAATCATCAATCGCCGATTCTTTCGACACCACTATCGCCTCTCATCTCGCTGACCATACGCTGGCCACATTGCCGATAACCGCCGATTGTTGCCGATACCCCATATCTAACCACATCGCTCACCGGCTTACATATGACTTCATTTTGGGCATCGGCTAGAATTATCGCTGGCTAATTTGTTGTTACCACCATCCGCTGTCCTCACATCACTGGGCTACAATACCGGCATTAGGCTGCATGGTTGCCGCTTTACCACCTCGGCCGCTAACCATCAGAGCCGGTACCGCCATGATTGTCCTCATCGCCAACTCGCTGAATTCACCGGTTACTATCATCGTTCGCTGGTTATCCTCGCTGACTATCAGATATTTCGCTAATTGCGACATGCCTCTATTTCGCTCTGACCACGCTGATAACTATACTCCGACCGCTGCTGACTACCATCGCCGGCTACTCGCTAGCCACTATCGCATAATTTTGTCGTTATTATCATCGCCGCCGGCTCGCTGATTGACCACAAGCCATTATCCGCTCTTCCCCGCTAACCATCATCCCGCAACCACTGCTGTCACCGCTACTGACTACCGTTGCCGATAATCACTCATTATCGCCATTACTTTACCGGCTAATTACTATCGTGCTGATCTCGCCGCTGACATAAGGGCCGACTCTGAATCTATTGCTGACCACCGTTTGCCCTGCTAACCAGATCATGGCTGGCTATCATCACCGACTAAGCCGCCGGTCATCTGCTGACCATCGACGCCACTGCCGCTTTTGCTGCTGGCTATTACCCTCGTCGCCACTAACCATCATTTACCGCCGGCTACTGCCGCCGGTCATTCGCCAGACTATTATCGCGGATCGCTGGCAATTATCGCCGGCATCTCCGCTGATCACCAATATCGTTATTCACCACCACCATCGAGTCACCGCTACCATCGCTGCCGGCCATCTCGAAAGTATCGCGGAACCTGCTCTCCTTTGATCGCTTCCAAACCCGTGGTCGACTCTAGGACTTTCGAGGAAAAAACAGAGCTCGCCAGATGATCTACGGTCTTGATCGCTTCCCCATCGGTCGGTCCACAGGTTAACACCTTTCGAGAAAATCAAGCTTGCCAGATGAATTACGTCTTGATCTTCCAAACCCGGCCGGTCCGCGAGGTCGACACTCTTCGGGAAAATTGGTGCCTTACCATAAAACGCTGGTCTTGATCTCGATCCGGCCGGTCCGAAGATTAGTTAACACCACTTTCGAGAAAACTGAGCTGCCAGATGAACATGGTCTTGATCGCTCAACGACCTTCTTTAAGAAGAAGAAGGTGCCTCTCTCTTGGCATTGAGAGTTTTATAGACCCCTAGAAGGAAAAAATAAAAAAATGTCCAAAATCATCAAAACCGAAAAAACTCGCCAAAATCTCAAAAAGCTAAAACGGTCAAAACGAAAAACTCTTGGGTCTTCACCTGAAGCTCATGCGACGCTGATGGCCAATATCCGCTTGATTTGCTCCTTCAGCTTGCCTTCTCCATTATTCCATCGCTGACCCAGCTGAAGCGACCTCATGCTTTCGCGCTTCCTTAGTGCCGCCAATCGACCCGCCACTGTCTCGCTTCAGACTGCACACCGCGGTTTTGTTCGCCCACCTATGACCCATCCATGGCTCAAGCGCACGGTGCCATGCCAATGTTCAGCACCTGCAGCATGCTCATCCGATCACCTGGGATGGATCCAGAATTCGCTCGCACATACCTACATATATTTGTGGTGCATTTGCTTCCTCATAGTAATCGCTTACATGAAGACTGTTTCAAAATAGTTAAGAAGACTCAGAGATTTCGTTGAAGAATTTACTATTTTAAATACACATATATTTTTTGATGATTGAGATAATATCATCCAAAATAGGGAGAACTGATATGACACTAAAATTCTCTAGTAAGAATCTTGATGTCAATGCAAGTCATCGAAATTAAAATGGTCGATCAAGCACTTAAAATATCATTGGAAAATTTGGGACATCGCAAATTCTAAAAAACTCTCAATATGGAGTGTTTATAGTCAAATCGAGTGTCTCGACGAGTTCCAACAAGCCAAAGATCTTACAATTGAATTCATTTGAGCATTCAAATACACAAATACATCATATGATCAAGGGAATCATCAGTCGATTGAGGAGTGGTTCGATTTTGCATGTACGTAGACGCCACTCCTCCAATCTATTAGCCTCATTCCTCATATAGGGAGGCTCAAGAGAGAGAGGAGAGAGCTCTAAAGATCCTCCAAGCAATTGCCGCCACTGACGGTCGTCAACCACCGCTGATCCGCCATCGATCTCGTTGCCTCCATCATGATGACTTCTACCGATTGTCACCGCCAAGGATTGTTCATTGCCAAGAATTATTCATCGATTTCTACAATGATTCGCTCACCATCATCGCATAAAGAATCGCTAAGATCGTTGTCACATACCGTGCTCATTTCTCATATACAATTAATCCCAGACGGAAGATCTTGTACTCAAAGATACATATGGAAGTTTTTTTTACAGCCGTTTTTCTTTCAAATTTTTCACGTAAAATTGAGTTTTATTTGCTCACTTTAAATTGTGGCTTGATTTCACAAGGCGAATACTTTACTCTACCGCGAACTGTTTTCTAGCACGCAACGAGTATGAGGGAATGAGGGTGAGGCCATTTGACAAAATGAGGGATAAGAATTTTTGCGCTGTGTGTGGAAGAGCATAGTTGATGTTAGATAGACAAACACGCTCAGTCAAATATTAATAAAAGTAATTACAAATTTTAAAAAAAATGCTATTTTAAAGAAATGTCTTTTTAATAAGAGGGATGTGGATAAATACCACATATATATTTACTTGTTTAACTCCTAAATATTGTCATTTACTTATATATTTATATTTTAAAGAAATGTCTTTTTAATAATAGGGATGCACATAAATTTAAGTTAAGATATTTTAATTAAATTTTCAATTATAATAAGTTTTAAATTAATTTAATTTATTTTGAGATAAATATATTATAAATTTTACTTAACTATTTGTATTTATACTTATCTTAAAATAAATTTAATGTCCTTGAGATCAATGAAATCAAGTTTATAATTGGATACATTTGCTACAAAATATTGCCATGTTAGATAGACAATAATATTATCAATATATTTTGTTTTATATTATTTTACTCGAACATATAATGTTGTCAGGAATTATCAAAGTTAATTACATTTTTTATTAAAATTTATTTTAACGATAAAACAGTTCTACCTCTATATCTAAATGATATATAAAAGAAATTTTATAACATTTATGATATTATCATTTTTATAATTATTTATATGAGTTTACAAACATTTATTGAGAGAAATAATTTTAAAATGCGTCACTTTATCATCTAAAGCATCAATTTTTCACCAATTCAAATCAAATACGCCAGTAGTGAAAAACCGAAGCAATTTTACCGTGATTCAAATGATATTTCATTTACGTTGTTCATTTACTAATCGAGAGCAACACTTTTGTAAAACGATTTTAAATGAACAACAAACTCAACAAGTTTGTTCGATTTATGTTCATGAACACTATCATTTAAAGCTCATGAACAATCGAAAGCTCGACATGATCGAAAGAATTAACACATGTTCATAAACAATATCATTTATATTCCTCAACATATGCTCAACAAGCTCGATTAAAAGAATTTCTTTAAAAGAAAGCTTTATCTACAAACCATTTGATCGATTGCTAACAAGCTCGATGAGTTCAATAAATTTAAACTAGCTCGAGCTTGAACACCATCCAAAGCTCAAATCGAACTGAGCTCAAAATAATAAATAAGCTTGAATTAATAAGCCTATCTCGGCTCGTTTGCAGCCCTATACATCAGGCAGAGGTGGAAACCGAAAGCGTCGTGACTTCTGTTTTCATGTGAAGAGTATCTTGAGGTAGCTTTCACGAATATAACAATAAAACAAAAGCTCCTGCATTTTATTTACAATAAGTGCACTCAAAACTTAGCTAATAAATTAATATGATGAATAATAAATTAATACATAATGAAAGACCAAATCATAACATTCCATGAAATAATGGACTCTATAATTCAAAATCCAAAGTAATCTTCTAGTAGTATGCCTTCGATGGATTCCATAAGAATAATATATGCCCAAATTTTTTTTCTCATATTACTCTTGTTTTATGGAGTGATCAGATATTAATTGCAAGCTATAATGATGGTGAAGAAAGAAAGGGGTAGGAGTGTGCATTCAACCGATTTGATTAATTTGATTAATATTTTTATCAAATCAAATAAACTCAATAAAAAAAATGAACCACCAAAATAGCCCTAAAATACTGAAAAATCAATCCAAATAAACTGAATAGTACTTTAGTTTATTCAGTTCGGTAATCAAATAATATAACCATATTAAAAAAATAAAAGAGTGCAAATATACAATAAAAAAAACAGAAAAAAAGTATTTAATATATATATATATATCATAAGAGGATTTCAGATTAGTGCAAGATTACAGTAGTACATCATATCATAAAGCTGCACCAAATAAGAAAAAAAACTACTAAAAAAAAAGAAGAGAAAGACAAAATTATAGCAATACATCATATCCAAGATTTGATGAAATAATACTTATGTTGAGCGCATTCTTAGCATTTCCCCTTTAGCATTTCTCCTTGAAACCTTCAAAAACGCAAGAATAAGAATATATGTATATCTATATTTATAGATTAGGGCTCATACTCAATTATAAAAATATCACTTGTTTACAAGATTCAAGTGTAATATCTAAAATATGATCATCATGTGTATCGTCTGACAATAAATTTGAGAAATCGTGCTCTAACTTTAAGCATCTAAGGCAATAACAAAAAAAAAA
Organism: Cymbidium sinense; assembly: GCA_021442155.1. NCBI lineage: Eukaryota > Viridiplantae > Streptophyta > Magnoliopsida > Asparagales > Orchidaceae > Cymbidium > Cymbidium sinense. Next base: position 122,613,027 of record CM038224.1, on the reverse strand, counting down.
AGTCACTAATTATTTATGCATTGATTATTTCATGATTGCTATCATTGCCCCTATTGAAAATTAGAATATAAGCATTTAATATAAAGAGGCATAGATGTAAATTTAGTGGTATGTAAGTAAATAGTCTTGAGAAAAAAAATCTAACCACGGTAAATCCCAACAAAGATCATCACTCCACAACAAATCAACAAAGCGGTAGCCAAACAAGTCGACAAAATCAAACAGCAAAGTAATCTCAATACCATATCCAAAATAACAGTTGAACTAAAGCAGGCAGTGAAGCTCGGCCAATCAGCAAAGTAATCCCAATATTATATCCAAAATAACTTTAGACCAAACCAGACAATGGCGGCCAAGTGGCCAACCAACAAAATAATCCCAATAGTATATCCAAAATCACAACCAAATTATTGATGACCACAACAAATCCAAAATGACAGCAAATATGTAATTAACAACAAAGTAATTGAGGTAATTAATATACTGGAAAAGCTCACCAGTCACCAAACCAAGAAAATGCTAATAACAACAAATTGCATGTTGACCTCCATATGTGTGCCATAAGTCAAAGTCAAACCTACAAATCGAATTTGATGGACTTGAAGGTGGCGGTCATAAATCAAAATCTTTGGATGTCTCCTTGAAAATGGTGAAAGACCTCCGATTGGTGAATGAACTTCTCCGTTGCGTTCAGAATATTGAAATTGATCAGAATATAAATATTAAAAAAATCCAACGAGCAATCGATAGGGCGCTCGAGCTATCAGTATTCGTGCATGCTCGAGTCGGAAGGCTGCGGCGATGACCAAGCGACCTCCGTTCATGTAATGGATCATGTCGACTTCAAAACATCGAAAACTATAAATGAGATTGTTCAGCTTAATTGGACGAGTGCAGTGCCAATGTCGAATAATCGGCATTGACAATCGCATAAATGAAATAAAACGGCGGCGTCCAAAATCAACTCAAATGACCTCCGATCGATGAACGGACTTCGCCATCGCATTCAGAATGTCGAAATTGGTTAGGATATAAATATTGCACAACTTGATGATCAACCAATCAAGCGCTCGAGTTGTCAACGCGTCTGCACGCATATCGAGGTTAGGAGGCGTCGATGAGGATCAAACGACCTCCGTTCAAGGAATTGATCATGACATTGGCTTAAAAATGTCAAAATCTATCAAGTCTTCGTACTCAATTGAATAGTGCAAATCGAGGGAATTGAAAGCGCGATGCATTTTGGTGAAATAGATTTGATCTTGCCTTGAACCAAATGGCTCCGATGTGAAATAGGCAGTCTTGATTGCGTTGAACATGAATAACCTTAAATTGATATATATATATATATATATATATATATATATATATATATATATATATATATATATATATATATTGATTATCTAATCGTGTCGGCGTAAAACTCCATTTAAAGACGATTACTTAATTTAAAAAGTATTTAAAATCCCTAAATTACTCTCCTCATGCTCAACCATTCCCCCTTTTTCTCCCATTCAGTTTTCCTTCAATTGCAAGAATCAAAGGAAAAAAAAGGAAAAAAAGGAAAAAGGACGGTTGGTTTCCACTTCCCCCCATTCCAGCGGTTCCAAGTCTCCCCCATTCCCTCTCTTGTTAGAAACATTTTTTTGCACATGTAATTCTTCCGTCATTCTCCCCTCAATTTCCACTTTTTTCCGCGCATCCACGTTCCATCGTCCGGCCAGCCGACATCCCACTCCCCAGCGCCATCGCATCCCATCTCGTCCATCCGCGTGCCTCAATCTGACCCGTTGCGTAAAAGGTCCAGTGCGGCTCGACCAGTTCGACCGTTGTCCCTTCTGACCCACAAACCGTGGGCATTTTTTTAATATATCTATTTAGGTTGACATCGCGCTTGCAGATCCCTAAATAAACATACTCGAGATGAATAACTTTTCTGTGAAATTTTCTCTATTACACAGGGGGAATTTTTAGATTTTTATATATAGATGAAATCAATGTTGTATGTTAAAATCCTCTTTAGAGCATATCGATTCAAATATTGAAGTATTTGCATATTTTTATCTTGAAAGTTCTTCTAAATGTGCTTTAGAATTCCCCTGCAAGACATGAGACATTTTTAATTTATGTTAAGTTTATTTGAGTTAACATCGTGCTATAACACGAGATCCTCGAATATATTCTAATTCAGGTTAACATCGAGCTTTACGCCGAAATATCATAATACACCCATAATCGTCATTGTTAAGTTGTAGGTTCTTGCAAAAATAAAAAGAATTATTTCTATGCATGAAAAGACAGTCCTAAATATCAAGAAATTTATCTCCAGATTTGTCAAATTCTGGAGATCAAGTCAGAAAAACTCCTGATTTTGGAAGCTTTAATCAACTGAGTTGGAAAAACATCAACATATACATCCTGAAGTCTAGGACATGGATGGGTTTTAAAGGTTGAACTCAACAAACGAATGGTGAGTTCAGCGCTCTCACTCACTCAGCAAGAAAAGGTCAGTGAAAGAGCGTTAGGTCGGTCGATGAAAAAACCACCCAGCTTAAGTCGAAGATTCTTTTTAAATTACATAAATATTTTTATTTTAATTATTGAATTTTAATGCAATAGTTGAAATGGAAGCGTTACGCAAGTGAATATTTTAGTCATCTTTTGCTCTTAGTCTTTTACCCTTATAATATTACTTAATTACTAAATTACGTTTGGATAGAGTTTGTGGAAAACGTTTGCGGTTTTTTAGTTTTTATTTTCTATTTAATTAAATGTTGATAAGTTTATAAATGATTAGCCCTATTGACCAAATCGATTTCGTGCAAATTCATTATGCTTCCCTTCTTCCCCATATCTTACTTCTCGTCTATTTAATTAATTCCCTAAGAACACTTAATTATGAGGGGTAAAAATTGTTTCAATTTTTCATATTTCTACAGTGTCATATTAATTGTCATTTACATATAAAAATGGTTTAGGTTACAATCACACACACACACACACATTATATATATATATATATATATATATATATATATATATATATATAATAATAATATATATATATATTATATGTATATACATATATATGTACATACATATATGTTACATACATACATATATACATACATACATTCATATATTATACATATATATATATACATGTGTACATATATACATGTATATATATATATATATATATATATATATATATATATAATATACATATATATATATACATGTATATACATATATATATATATGTATATATATATATATATAAAATATATATATATATATATATATTGATGTGTTAATTCCTTTTACTGATTGGTTTAGTAAAATTATCTTTTTTTAATATTGTTTAACTTTTTTTGAAAATAATATTTAATATTTTTGCATTTAATATTTTTTTTAATGAAAATTATTATTATATAAGCTTTTAATTCTTATTAATGTTATATATATATATATATATATATATATATATATATGTATATATATATATATATATATATATATATATATATAATTTATGCATAATACTATTGTACTTCAAAAACATAATATGACAAAGGGATTTATAATAAGTACAACATGTTTAAATTTCATTTTTTTTTTTCTTAACCATCAAAAGATGTGGCAATTCTTTATCGGTTTTGTGAATACGTTGATATTATAAACAAAAAATATTATGTCAATTATACAATTTTTCATAAAATCAATTCATCGATTGATGTTCAAAAATTTTATTTTTAAAAAAATAGTTTGATGCATTCAAAGAAATATGTCTGTTATTATGTTTTTTTTGTTAATAATGTCTCCAAGTGACAAACTGAATTATGCATTCAAATTGGATTAATATGATTAAATCATTGATCATTTATAAAATATTTATGGTGAAATTAGTTTATGATTTTTTTTAATCCTTAAGATTAAGTGTCAGTTTTGTAAATAAAATCATGTTGAATTTAATTTGTATATATATATATATATATATTGTCAATCAAACTGTTTCAAGTGATTATTGGTAGCAATTTCATTTGACTTATTCTTTTATGAAATGTTTGATTTCTTATTTTCTAACAATAATCTCCGATCTAAAATTCTAAAGGAGTAGGATTCCCTAAATTAGTTAGGGTCAAAATATATTTTTTATTAGATTTTCAATTATAATAAATTTTAAATTTAGTTATATTTTGAGATAAATATAATATGAGTTTTAATTGATTATTTATATATTATACTTATCTCAAAATAAATTTAATATCCTTGAGATCAATACAATCCATTTTAAAATTTGGATACTAAATATTTTCATATTAGATAGAAATTAATATTAACAATGATATGACATCAAAATTCTAATTCGAAGCAAACATTGGCGTTAAAAGCGGTCCGTTGGCGGTGAAATCAAGAACTTAAAATATCATTGGAAACTTTGGGATATCAGTTAAACTCCCAAAAGCTTTCATGGAGTGTTTATAGTCAAATCAAGCGTCTCGAGCCGGATCTAACAAGCCCAAGATCAAAGGGATCATTTTGAGCCGTCCGATGAAGTGGAGTGGTACGGGTTTTGCATGTATTTACGAGGCATACTCCTCTATAATATATATCGCCCAAGCAAGAGAGAGGAGAGCCAAAACTTGAAGATCCTCTCAGCCACCACTGACGGTCGTCAACCATCGTGTCAGCCGTCGTCGCCTGATCCTCGTCAACCTCTGGGTCTCCATCATGATGATCATCATCGTTCGGTTCCTCGTTGTTCTCCATCATCTCACTCTAGCAATTGTTACCACTGACTACATATTGTTGTTCTTTCTGTATTACCTGTAATCCCGTTATCGGGAAGATTTTGTACTCAAATGATACATAGTGGAAGCCTTTTTTCTAGGCCAGTGATTTTTCCCTCTTTTGAGGTTTTCATGTGAAAATTTTGGAGTTTTCTTGTTTAAATACCTGTGTGTCTTTGGATTTCACAACAAGGCTAAGTAAACTTTACTCTACCGGTTTTCTAACGCATAGCAGTTTGGCTGCGTGGAAGAGCTCATCAATCATTCTGTGAACACATTATGGGTAATAATACATCCACAAGAGCCTCGCTCCAACTCGTCACTCTCAAAATCAATCCTTGAACCAAGGATGTCAAGCTTCTACCTCCCCAATAGGCGTGACCAAGGTGTGACGGGGATCTCAGAGAGGAACACAATGGCCATTACCATGGCAAACACCTCCCCAAGATCGATCGTTAGCGGCGGAGGTCAAAATGCAAATTTTAACAATGAAGTTCCTCCTTCCGTGATCGATCTCTTGACCGCTAGTTCTACTCATCCATCACGTGCGCTCAACATTTACTAATCCACCAATTATTGCGGTAGCTTGACACATTCTCGTCATGTTGACCCATGTTTACGTAATTACGACGTTTAATGCAAGATGAATTTCACCTTCAAGATAGAAATCATCTTCCCCCTCACCGCGGCTATGAGGAATCCTCACCTTTAGGCGGCTATTCTTCAACATCTTATTCGTGGGTTTCAAGCTTAGAGCATTGATTCCATGATGGGCGGCGTGCACATGAACATCAATCATTACTTATCATGCATATTCAAGAGCTCGACACCTTTGCTTTGTCGTCTTTCAGTTACCCTCAAGGGATAAGCTCGCGCGGTTTCTCCCTTCAAGGGGATCCATCATACCTTTGGCTCGTCAAGATTTTTTGGCAGTTCATTTACAAAAGAGGATCATTAAAGATTCCTCCCATCTCTCCGCATTCATTAGAATGAGGTGAATCACTTAAGGAATACTTCCGAGGTTCTCCTTAGAAGCTCGTCAAATACAGAGTAGACCACTATTAAAAAGTTTTCCTTGGAGGACTCGTCAGGTCCTTTTACTGTGTAATGCAAGGCGTGGTCATATGACTTGGTTCATCGTGAAGCATAAATCTCTGCGATGAGGCTAATGCGCCCCATCGCAAATAATTTGAGCAATCTAGGAAAATGTAAAAGCACCCAGGGAATGTGACCATCTATCAAAAGAAGCAACAAGGCGTCGTGATCTCCCTCCACATCCCCATGGCGTGAACCACGACGAAAAGGAATACACGAACACATCTATGTTAACCTCCCTATTTGAGATGAAGAAAATATCAAGTGGCGCATCACCAAATTGAAAAATCAGAACAATATTGTCATTTCCATCGTCATGGACATCTTAGGCATGCAAACAACTCAAAGAAGAAATTGAGAGGCTCATTGGGATATCTACGTCGATTTGTGAAGAATCAATCGACTCAAACAAACATACATCCAAGGGGGGCGGCCGGGACAATCATCACAAAATAACAAAATAATCATCAAATAGTTGGAGAAATTGAAACAATCGGGAGGACCAATACTATCTAATCAGTTCTCATTACCATCTCGAAGAGCGAGTTAAAGTCTCGTCTTGATCATTCCATCACTTTAATGACTGGACTTAGAAGGAGATGTTCCTCATCAAGATCCACTTATCATGTCGATTGGTGACCCATGCTATAATGTTAAGAGAATTTTGATTGACAATGGGAGTTGTTGATGTCTTATTTTACTCCACATTTCTTAACATGGGCACGGTTGGGAAAAGCTCCAACCGGGGTTTATACAGTTTGATAATCATACTGCGAGTAGAGGACAATCACCCCTGTTGTCCTTGGGTGAATTTCCGACAAGTGGCTCATTTAATCCAATTCATGGTTGTTAAGTCGATTCGGATATAACTATCTTTGGAAGGCCCCTCAATCAATTTTTGTGCGGTCACTTGATTATCTCATCTTAAGATGAAATTTCTAACCCGTTGGAGTTGGGTGGTGAAAATCAAGAAGCAATCATGTTATCTGACAAGCTCAATCATACGCACCTTCAAGCATCGATTTTAATTTTGAGATGAAGAAGTACCTAGAAAGCTTACTTTATAGACTTGCTCTCTGTTGCATTATCAGATGACCAACCACAACGAACAGTGCAAGTGGGATCTTTGCTCTCAGACGAACAAAAAAAAAGTACGCAGACTTCTTACGAAGAAATCAAAACATCTTTGCTTGGAGTTGATATGCGGGGTCCCCAATGTAATCATGCACTCCCTCAAGATTGATCCAACATTCAAAACCAATTATCCAAAAGAAAGCAGTTTTGCACTGATCGTCTCAGCTATTGAACAAGAAGTTAACAAGCTCATAGAAGCGGGATTCATAATACATTACCCTACATGGCTAGCAAATGTTGTCATGGTTAAGAAAATAAATGGAACATGGAGAATGTGTATTGATTACCTTAACAAGGCTTGCAGAAAGATAGTTTTCTCTTCCTCAAATTAATCAATTGGTTGATGCTACGTCGGACATCAAATGCTCTTTTTGGATGCTTACTCGGTTACAACCAAATAAAATGAACCAAGGATGAAGAAGCTACATCATTTCAAACATATAAAGGTTTATATTATTACCAAGTTATGACATTTGGATTAAAAATCTTTGGTGCTACTATCAAGCCTTATGAATAAGATTTTAAAGACCTATTAGAACAATGGAGGTATATGTGGATGACATGTTAGTGAAAAGCTTGGAAGAATCAGCACAACATATTTGACTTAGAAATATTCTTTAATCTTCTTCAGTTACAACGCGACTTAACCCAACCAAATGTGCTTTTGGGGTTACGTTAGGAAAATTTCTTGGATTCATGGTAACCCACCGTGGGATAGAGGCCAACCCCGAGAAAATCACAGCTCTCAAAGATATGACTCATCTGAAGAATATCAAACAATTTCAACATTTGAATAGACGAATTGCTGAGTTATCCGGCTTCCTAGCCCATTATGGGGATAAATACCTATCATTCTTTAAAATATTAAAGGGAGCTAAAAATAATAATTTTTAATGGACTGATGAATGTCAGTCTACTTTTGAGCATAAGAGTATTTAGCATCTCCACCTACTATCAAGCCTATTCAAGGAGAGATGTTATACTTATATCTGCGGTCTCTTCCATGATAAGCTTCGGTTTAGTGTGAGAAGAAAGTGGGATACAATGACCAATTTATTATGTCGGAAATTCTCTCGATATAGAAAAATCGTTATCCACTTGGATAAGGTGGCTCTGGCTTTAGTTTTCTCAGAGCAAAAATTACGTCCATACTTCCAAGCTCACACTATCGTCGTTTACACTCATTTACCATTAAGGTCCATCCTACAGAAACCAAAAGTATCTGGGAGGTTAATCAAGTGGTCTGTAGATTTGGGAGAGTTTGATATTAATTTTTTACCTTGCCCTGCTATAAAGTCTCAAGTACTTGCAGACTTTATAGTGGAATGCACTGCCCCAACTCCAAAGGAGCTATCTGATACATGCCTTTCGTCTCTTCAGTGGACCCTCTATGTTGATGGAGCTTCAAGAAGTATTGGTGCTGGTGCGGGAATCTTACTTATTTCCCCTCAACAGAATACCTTAGAGTATGGACTTCGCTTAAAATTTCTTGCAACTAATAATATGGCTGAATATGAGGCTCTCATAGCAGGGTTGAGACTTGACATTGACTGCGAAGCTCAAGACTTAATGATCCACATTGACTCTCAACTTGTCGCCTCCCAAGTTGAGGGAAACTTTAGTACTCATAATCCTCAGCTGACATAATACCTCCACTTGGTGAAGTCTCATCTTGCCCATTTCAAGACACATCAAATCATTCACATCATCAGAGAAGAATACTCAGTGACGCTCTGCTTGCTACATGCTACTAGGGATTTATTTAAGAGAGGCATGTTGAAGAAATACATTTTCTATTATCCAAGGGTCATGGGTAATTCAAGCAATTAATGAGATAAAGGAACATTCATGGATGGACCCCATCTGTCTTTTCTACAAGAAGGAACCCTTCAAACTTCAACTCGTCTCAAGACAAGCTTCAAACTTTACTATTATGAGGTGAACTATAAAATGAGGTTTCTCTCTGGACCATACCTCAAATGCCTCTCACCTTGAGGCACGCATTAAGAGAGGTTCACTCGGATATGTGGAGAACACCTAGGAGGAAGGGCTAGCCCTTAAAATTATAAGGCAAGGGTTCTATTGGCCTGATGAAACAAGATGCAGGTTTACAAAAAATGTGCAAGTTGTCGGTTGCACTCTAACCTCTCTCACATGCATACTGAGCTCTCATCCCTCAAAGCGTGGCCTTTTTGATGGGAATTGATATCATGGGACCTTTTCGATAGCATCAGGGCAACAAAAGTTTATTATTTTAGCCATTGACTACTTCACTAAATGGGTGGAAGTCGAACCACTCGCTAAAATCATGGAGGAAAATGCTAAATAATTTGTTTGGAAAAATATAGATTGGTCTTCTACAAAGATCATCACAATGAACCCAATTTCTTGGAAAAATCTTTTCGTCCTTTTGCAAAGATCTTCACATTTTGCTACATGGTAGCACATCATCAAACTAGAGCTAGGACTATACTCAAGGACTAAAACATCTTGAGAAGGCCAAGGGGCAATGGGTTGATGAGCTTTCTAATGTTCTTTGGGCTTACACTAGCCTCGTGGTGAGACACCATATAACTTGTGTTTACATGAAGCTATTATACCGAGATATGGGGTTCCAAGTCAAAATTATTCAATCATGATGGTAATGAAGAAAAACTCGACACTGGACCTACTCCCCGACATGGCCCACTTGTGCTTCCTATCACCAAAGGGTAGCTCATCACTTCAAGAGTAAAATCTCCTCATATCTGTGTGACTTGGTCCTGAGTCTCAGCTGAGCAAAGGCCCTCAGCAATAAACTCGCCTCTTTGGGATGGCCCATATGTGGTTATAGCTTGTAAAGCCATGAACATTCAAGCTCAAGGATCGGAGGAAAAACTTTACCTCGAACTTGGAACATTGAGAATCTCAAAAAATATTGTAATTCCTATATAACTTTTATTTTGTCTCTTTGTCATTTCCTCTTCATGGCAGACCACTTAGTGAGATAAAGACTTGTTGTTGTTGTTGTCATCATTTCCTCTTGAAAACTCATATGTCATCTTATGATTGTATCACCGAACTTATCAAAGTAATGAATTTATAGCTTTTCTTACAAGCTTGTTTCTTATTCATTTAATCCTCTCACTTGAGAAATATACCAACTCACGTTGTATCTCAAGGTAATCAATCCCAAGCGGACTTGATGACCTCTTCCATACTGGTAAGAAGTCAAGTAACACTTTGGGATACCAAGATAGGTCCTTGGTGGACATCCGACCTCTTCCATTTTAAGTCAGTAACACTTTGGTGATACCAGGATAGGTCAAAAGTCCTTGGTGGACATCCGATCACCTACTTAGCGTCGTGGTAACACTTTGGTAAACAACCTTGGATTGGTCAAAATCCTTTGGATTCAATTCAACCTCATCCATAGTTTAGCGTCATTATTCCGACCAACTACCGGATAGGTAAAATAAAACAAGAGCGTATCATCTAAAAAAATTCATTGACAATCATGATGATTTAAGAAAGAATCAAGATTCATACACACAATACATATAAAAAAATGCATCCTCAAGTGATCCATCATGTCGATATCAACGTCCTCCTCACCAGGAGATGCTCCCTTGGACTCACTCTTAACTCTTTCATCTCACGAATCCGAAGAGTCTTCAAAACACTTGGTGAGATAGATCCTCAACTAGCTCGGTCTTATGATGCATTAAGCAGATTCCATTTAGGAACCCTCGGATGAAGCCCTCTAAACATTGGTGCTCCAAGTCCTTCACATCAACATCAATATGATTACGAGCTTCTTGTTCTTGATTATCTGATAAGCCAGAGCTCTTAAAGTCTTCCACAACCTTCAAAGAGGTAACCCATTTTATGGATGAGGCCAACCGAGAAAATCACATGCTCTCAAAGATATGACTCATCCAGAATATCAAGAATTTCAACATTTGAATCAATTCTTTGGTTATCACTCCAGCGTTATGGGGATAAATACCATCTTTCTTTAAAATATTAAAGAGCTAAAATAATAATTTTAATGGACTCATGAATTGTCACTTTTTGGTGGAGTATTTAACATCTCCACCCACTATCAAGCCTATTCAAGGAGATGTTATGATATCTTGATCTCTTCCATAAGCTCGGTTTAGTGTGAAGAAAAGGGATATAATGACCAATTTGTAGAAAATTCTCTCGATATAGAAAATGTATCCACTTTCGATAAGGTGGCTCACAGTTTTCTGAGCAAAATCCATACTTCCAAGCTCACACTATATCGTTTACACTCATTTACCATTAAGGTCCATCAGAAACCAAAAGTATCGGGAGGTTAATCAGAGTGGAGATTTGGGAGAGTTTGATATTAATACTTGCTATAAAGTCTCAGTAAGACTTTTATGAATATGACTAAAGGAATCTCATGCCTTCTTCTCTTATGACCCTCATGTTGATGGAGCTTCAAAGTATTGGTCTTTGGTGAGAATCTTACTTATTTTATGAAATACCTTAGAGTATGGACACTTTCTTTTGCTAATAATATGGTGAATATGAGGCTCTCATGGAGGTTGAGACACAGCTCAAGACTTAATGATCCTTGACTCTCAACTTGTGCCTCCCAAGTTGAGGGAAACTTAGTACTCATAATCCTGTGACATAACCCACTTGGTGAGTCTCATCTTCATTTCAAGACACATCAAATCATTCACATCTTAAGAAGAATACCGACTCTTGGCGCTGCTAAATCATTAGGGATTTATTTTAGGCATGTTGAAGAAATACATTTTCTTCCAAGGGTCATGGGTAATTCAAGCAATTGATAAAGGAACATTCATGGATGGACATCTTCTTTTTTACAAGAAGGAACCCTTCTCAAGTCCCAACTTAACTGTCTAAGACAAGCTTCAAACTTTACTATTATGGTGAACTATAAAAAATGAGGTTTCTCCGGACCGTGATTCAAATGCCTCTCACCTTGAGGCGATTACGCAAGAGATTCACTCATGTGGAGAACACTTGGGAGGAATGGCTAGCCCTTAAAATTATAAGCAGGATTCTATTGGCCTACAATGAAACAAGATGCCCACAGTTTACAAAAAAATGTGCAAGTTGTCGGTTGCTCTAACCTCTCACATGTCGCATACAGAGCTCTCATCCCTTTAAAAGTGACCTTTTGCCTTTGATATCATGGGACCTTTTGATAGCATCCACAAGTTTATTATTTTAGCATTGACTACTTCACTAAATGGGTGGAAAGAACCACTGCTAAAATCATGGAGGAAAATGCTAAATAATTTGTTTGGAAAAATATGTATCGATTGGTTCCTACAAAGATCATCACGACAATGGAACCATTCTTGGAAAAATCTTATCTTTTGCAAAGATCTTCACATTCTATCTTAGAATCATCAAACTAACGCTAAGAAAAGCTACCAACAAGACTATACTCAAAGGACTAAAACACGTCTTGAGAAGGCAAGCAATGGGTTGATGAGCTTCTAATGTTCTTCGCACTACATCACTCTGGTGAGACACCATATAACTTGTGTTTCAGAAACTATTATACACAGATCGGTTCCAAGTCTAAGAGTTCAATTATTCAATCATGATGGTAATGAAGAAAAACTCACTGGACCTACTCGAAACTTGTGAGTACTTTGGTTCTATCACCAAAGGTAGCTCATCACTTAGAGAAGTAAAATCTGTCTCATATCTGAGGTGACTTGGTCTAGTTGTAAAGGCCCTCAACGATAAACTCGCCTCTTTGGGATTATATGTGGTTATAGGTGGAAAGCTTGAACATTCAAACTCAAGGATCAGAGGAAAAACTTTACCTCGAACTTGGAACATCGAGAATCTCAAAAAATATTATCGGTAATTCTACTACATAACTTGCAACTTTATTTTGTCTCAATCATTTCCTCTTCATGTAGCCGACCTCACTTAGTGAGATAAAGACTTGTTGTTGTTGTTGTCATCATTTCCTCTTGAAACCCATATCCGCTAAAATCATCTTTGATTGTATCATAGAACTTGAGTAATGAATTTATAGATTTTTCTTACAACCTTATTTCTTATTCATTTAATCCTCTCACTTGAATATACAACTCGCGTTGTATCTCAATCGGGCATAATCAATCCAAGACTTGATCGGACCTCTTCCATACAGAAGAAGTCAGTAACACTTTGGCGATACCAAGATAGGTCAAGGTCCTTGGTGGACATCCTCTTTCCATTCGTGGTCAAGTAACAGGATAGTCAAAGTCCTTGTGGACATCCATGACCTCTTCCATGAGGTTGCATCAGTAACACTTTGTAAACAATTGGTCAAAAATCTCATTGGATTCAATTCAGTATAGTTTAGCATCATGAATAATATTCACCAACTAGGATAGGTAAAAAAAAAAATAAGGCGTATCATCTAAAAAAATTCATTGCATTAACATGATGATTTAAGAAAGAATCAAGATTCGTACACACTATAACAATACATATAAAAAAATGCATCCTCAAGTGATCATCATATCGTTGGTGATATCAACGTCCTCTCACCACTAGGAGATGCTCCCTTGGACTCACTCTTAACTCTTTCATCTAATCACGAAAAGTCTTGAAACACTTGAGATAGATCCTCAACACTAGCTCCGGTCTTGCGATGCATTAAGCGGATTCCTTTTAGGAACCCTCAGATGAAGCCCTCCTCCAAACATTGGTGCTCCAAGTCCTTCACATCAACATCAAGAATATGATTACGAGCTTCTTGAATATGCTCTTCGATTATACCGTGATAAGCTAGAGAGCTCTTAAAGTCTTCCACAACCTTCAAAGAGGTAACCCACCGTGGGATAGAGGCCAAACCCGAGAAAATCACAGCTCTCAAAGATATGACTCATCCGAAGAATATCAAAGAATTTCAACATTTGAATAGGCAATTTTATCCCACCACAGCCTTATGGGGATAAATACCTATCTTTCTTTAAAATATTAAAGGGAGCTAAAAATAATAATTTTTAATGGACTCATGAATGTCAGTCTACTTTTGAGCAGCTAAGGGAGTATTTAGCATCTCCACCCTTACTATCCAAGCCTATTCAAGGAGAGATGTTATACTTATATCTTTCTTATGATAAGCTCTTTAGTGTGAGAAGAAAGTGGGATATAATGACCAATTTAATATGTCATCAAAATTCTCTCTGATATAGAAAATCGTTATCCACTTGCCGATAAGGTGGCTCTGGCTTTAGTTTTCTCAGAGCAAAAATTACGTCCATACTTCCAAGCTCACACTATCGTCGTTTACACTCATTTACCATTAAGGTCCATCCTACTGTAACCAAAAGTATCACGGAGGTTAATCAAGTGGTCAGATTTGGGAGAGTTTGATATTAATTTTTTACCTACTATAAAGTCTCAAGTACTTGCAGACTTTATGGGAATCAAACTCCAAAGGAGCTATCTACTACATGCCTTTGTCTCTTTGGACCCTCTATGTTGATGGAGCTTCAAGAAGTATTGGTCTTTGAGAATCTTACTTATTTCCCTAGAATACCTTGAGTATGGACTTCGCTAAAATTTCTTGCAACTAATAATATCGAATATGAGGCTCTCATAGTAGGTTTAGACTTGACATTGATCAAGCTCAAGACTTAATGATTATCTCAACTTGTCAGCCTCCCAAGTTGAGAGAAACTTTAGTACTCATAATCCTCAGCTGACATAATACCTCCACTTGGTGAAGTCTCATCTTGCCCATTTCAAGACACATCAAATCATTCACATACTGTAAGAGAAGAATACTCGAGCTGACGCTCTCGCCAAGCTTGCTACATCTGCTACTAGGGATTTATTTAAGAGAAGGCATGTTGAAGAAATACATTTTCCTAGTATCCAAGGGTCATGGGTAATTCAAGCAATTAATGAGATAAAGAAACATTCATGGATGGACCCCATCCGTCTTTTCTACAAGAACCCTTCAAGTCCCAACTTCGTAACTCGTCTCAAGACAAGCTTCAAACTTTACTATTATCACTATAAAATGGTTTCTGGACCGTACTTCAAATGCCTCTCACCTTGAGACGATTATCATTAAGAGGTTCACTCATGGATATGTGGAGAACACCTGGGAGGAAGGCTAGCCCTTAAAATTAAGGCAAGGGATCTGGCCTACAATGAAACAAGATTCACAGGTTTACAAAAAAATGTGCAAGTTGTGTTGCTCTCTCTCACATGCATAGCTCTCATCCCTCTAAAGCCCTGACCTTTTGCTCGGTTTGATATCATGGGACCTTTTGATAGCATGGCAACAAGTTTATTATTTTAGCCATTGACTACTTCACTAAATGGGTGGAAGTGAACCACTCTAAAATCATGGAAAATGCTAAATAATTTGTTTGAAAATATAGTATGTCGATTGGTCTTCCTACAAAGATCATCACAATGGAACCCAATTCTGGAAAAAATCTTTACGTCCTTTTGCAAAGATCTTCACATTCACATTTGCTACATGTAGCACATCATCAAACTAGCAGGCGGTGAAGCTACCAACGGACTATACTCAAAGGACTAAAAACACGTCTTGAGAAGGCCAAGGGGCAATGGGTTGATGAGCTTTCTAATGTTCTTTCGGCTTACCGCACTACATCGCGCCTGGTGAGACACCATATAACTTGTGTTTCAGCATAGAAGCTATTATACCAGTAGATATCGGGGTTCAAGTCTAAGAGTTCAATTATTCAATCATGATGGTAATGAAGAAAAACTCGACACCACCTGGACTTACTCACAAACTGACATACTACTTTGGGCTTCTATCACCAAAGGGTAGCTCATCACTTCAATGAGAGTAAAATCGTCTCATATCGTGGTGACTGGTCTGAAGTCTCGGCTGCAGCAAAGGCCCGCAATAAACTCTCGCCTCTTTGGGATGGCCCATATGTGGTTATAGCTATGGTAAAGCCATGAACATTCAAGCTCAAGGATCCAGAGGAAAAAACTTTACCTCGAACTTGGAACATTGAGAATCTCCAAAAAAATATTATCAGTAATTCCTACTACATAACTATTGTAACTTTTATTTTGTCTCGTCTGTCATTTCCTCTTCATGTAGCTGACCCCACTTAGTGAGATAAAGACTTGTTGTTGTTGTTGTCATCATTTCCTCTTAAAACCCATATCCGTGCTAAAATTATCTTATGATTGTATCACCGAACTTATCAGAGTAATGAATTTATAGCTTTTTTCTTACAAGCTTGTTTCTTATTCATTTAATCCTCTCACTTGAGAAATATACAACTCAAGTTGAATCTCAATCGGGGCATAATCAATCCCAAGCGGACTTGATCGGACCTCTTCCATATAGGTAAGAAGTCAAGTAACACTTTGGCTGATACCTAAGATAGGTCAAAAGGTCCTTGGTGGACATCCCGTGACCTCTTCTATTGTAAGAAGTCAAGTAACACTTTGGTGATACAGATAGTCAAGTCCTTGGTGGACATGCGACCTCTTCCATACAGTTAACGTCAGTAACACTTTGGTAAACAACCGATTGGTCAAAATTCAACCTCATCAGATAGTTTAGCGTCATGAATAATATTCACCAAACCGGATATGTAAAATAAAACAAAATCATCTAAAAAAAATTCATTGAATTAACATGATGATTTAAGAAAGAATCAAGATTCGATACACTAATAATAATACATATAAAAAAATGCATCCTCAAGTGATGATGCATCATATCGATTGGTGATATCAACGTCTCTCACCACTAGGAGATGCTCCCTTGGACTCACTCTCTCTTCATCTCACTCGTGAAGAGTCTTGATACGGAGATAGATCCTCAACACCTGTCTTGATGCATTAAGCGATTCCTTTTAGGAACCCTCGATGAAGCCCTCCTCAAACATTGGTGCTCCAAGTCCTTCACATCAACATCAAGAATATGATTAGCTTGAATATGCTCTTGATTATCTGATAAGAGCTCTTAAAGTCTTCCACAACCTTCAAGAGATTTCATTTGCTTCCGCGACATTATATGCTCCTTCTCAAAGATATAATGCTTTCTTCTCGTTCGAGAGCTCCCTTCTCGCAAGTGAGTCTTTTCTCTAGTCTCCTCATCTCAATCATCATCATGAGTGCTCCACCTCGACCGAGAGAAAGAGACATGTTATTGCTGATTCACGTTAGTTGATCCTCAAAGTCACTTCTTTAGCCTTAACTCATCTTTGCTCCTCACCTTGTAGATATTTTACCTTCACAAATTCAATTTCACTCTAAAGAGACACCCAAATCGGCTATTTGAGTTACCTAGAAAGAAAAACCATCAAATATTACACAAAGAAAAGAAGGAGGAAGAAGAAAAGAAGGTCAATTCATGCTCGTTGGATCGCATGTGATTTAACACCTCTTCGAATGAAAGAACTCCCCATCATGAGTTTAAAACAAACTCTAGGGTCTTACATCTTCATCGATATCACGTAGTCTTCCATGTCTTCTTTTTCTTTAAGGAAGAAATATTGCTACCACCCTGATTTTGTGATGGGATTCTTGAAAGAACACTATAAATATGAGGAGACCTTTCATCACCTTTACTTGACCTCTTTAGTGGAAAAGAATGAGATCTCTCTGCCTGGATGGAAAGGCCAACCTTGAACATTCTATCTTCAACTATATATTTGCTAATGTGACGTAACTCATGCTGTAAGCTTTCTACATCAGGAACATTAAGAGTTGCCAAGATCTCATTCTTTGCAATCAACAATGGATCTAGAAGGTCATTCAATCTTCCCCATCTCTCAGGAAGGCCCCACTCATTTCTCACAAAAAAGAATCCAGTAGACCAATTTTTAGAAGGATCTCGTGCTGAAAATTCTATCCAATTCTTTATCCGATAAGAAAACACGTCTCAGTATCACATGTGAATCTACATTCGACACAAGTATTTGATGTTCAAAGTAACATCACGCTCTAAAGATAGTCAAACCAACGATGACCACTAAAGCTTCGAAATGAAAATTGTGACAAAGCTACACCACATATTTTAAAGATCTCAATCAACTTCGGGAGCCAAAGGGAATCACGTCCGCATGAAGAATCATCTCGAAGCAATAAAGTACCCTGGAGGTGAGCAGCTCGATCGGACTTTTAGCAATAATGGCCACCAACTCATTAGAAGTAAAATTTTCTGGAACACCATTAAACTATCTAATGTGATAGTGGATGATATATCGTCACATGTGATCGTTATGGGTTTTCTTCTAGCCATCACCAATATATGATAAATAAAGAGGAAGAAATGACAAAATCTAGAAATTTTGTAAAAGCGACTTACTTACCCCAATACTTGTATCCTTTTTTGACTCACGGATAGCTTGGGATAAAATTTTTACTTCTGATAAAAAAGATACACATACATATGAAAAAAATAGAGAGAGAGAGAGAGAAGAAACTCCCACTTGATGCTCGATTACTCAAACTTTGAGTCATTTGAGCGATGGTTCTAGCTAACGTTTCTCTGCCTTGGCGGTTATCAATTGAACCATCCATTGAAGACTCAAGAAGTCCAATTTTTCTACAAGAAGTAGGAACTACGAGCCTTGATTGCCTCCAAACCCGGTCGATCGACAAGGCGGCTCTCACGAGGGAAAACCAAAACCTGGTATGAAGTGGTCTTGATCGCCTCCAAACCCGGTCGGTCCGACAAGGGCAGTCAACGCCTCTTTCGAGGGAAACCTCGCCCGCCTGACGGGTCTTGATCGCCTCAATCGTCGGTTTGACAAGGCGGTCAACGCCTCTTTCGAGGGAAAACGAGCCTCACCGTATAAACCTGGTCTTGATTGAAACTTCGGTCGGTTCGACAAGGCGTCGCCTCGAGGAAAACGGAGCTGTCGTATGAACTACGAGCCTTGATCGCCTCAAACTGGTGTCCGACAGGCGGTCAGCGCTCTTTGAAAGCGGAGCCTGGTCGTATGAACTACGGGTCTTGATGCCCAACCGGTCGGTCGACAAGGCGGTCAACACCTCTTTTGAGGGAAAATCTCGGCATTATGAACTGCCTTGATCGCCTAAACCTCGGTCCGACAAGGCGGATACTCTCGAGGAAAAAACTCCATTTGAACTACTGGTCTTACTCCGCCGGTCGGCAACTTAACGCCTCTTTCGAGGGAAAATTGAAGCCTCGCCGTATGAACTACGGGCCTTGATCACCTTCGAACGACCCTTACTCAAGAAGAAGAGAAGCACTAGTAAAGAAGTGTGCCTTCTCTCTTGGCTTTAGGGGGGTTTTTTATAAACCACTTCTAAGGGAAAAAAGTAAAAGATCATCAAAAACCAAAATCGCCAAAATTAAAAACCATCAAAATGTCATTGGGTCACATGGTCAAAGACCCTCCGACGATTGGCTAACCGCTAAAAACCCATGCCGTGGCGTGCCGGCTTCGGTGTAGCGTCTTGCCATGACAGCGTGTGGTTGCGACCCATGACCCTTCTGACCATGATAGCCGCCTCAGACGCGCCGCGATCGCCATCCATGCAGCTCACTTTCATGGTGCCACGAAGCTCCGTAGGGGCGGATGACTCGTAACCTCGAAATCTTACATTGCATACCTCATTACATACATCCGATAGTCATAATTTTGTGTTCCCATGAAGATATGTTCTCTCAAATTATATGGTAAATGACTCACAAATTTCATTGAAGAATTTGTTATTTTCAAGTATATGACGTATATATTTTTGGATGATTGAGATAATATCATCAAAAAATAAGGGGGCAACTGATATGACACCGAAAATTCTATTAGTCAAAACACGAACCTTGACGTTAAAAGCAAACTGATCCGAAGTTGAAACTGGTCGAAATCAAAACTTAAAATATCATTGGAAATATTGGGATATCAGTTAAACCCCTAAAAAGCTCTCAAACATGGAGTGTTTATAGTCAAATCGAGCGTCTCGACAAGCTGGATCTAACAAGCCCAAGATCTCAAAATTCTGACTTCATTTGAGCATTCAAATATTTAAAATACATCAAATGATCAAAGGGATCATTTTGAGTCGTCCGATGAAGTGGGTTCGGGTTTTGCGTATTTACGTACGCTCTAATATAAATAGCCTCATTCATCATATGAAGCCACGAGAGAGGAGAGCCCCCAAAGCTTGAAGATCCTCCAATCGTGCCACCACTCGTCGTTAACCATCGCCATTCGCCGCGGTCGCCCTCTCCTCGCCGTCGTCAACCTCTGGGTCTCCATCATGGCGACCTCGTCATCGCTGTTCCCGTTGTTGTGTATCATTAAGTCTTGTTACCGACTATTACTACGTTCATTTCTTTCTCTGTTAATCGATTTGAAGATTTTGTACTCAAACATACATAGTGGAAGCTTTTCACTTCGTAGTTTTTCTCTTTTGAGATTTTCCATGAAAATTTGAGTTTTTTCTTCTTTAAATACTTTATGTGTGTGTCTTTGGATTTATGACAAGAAACTTTCTTTTAATAATTTTAGACGCAACAATATATTTTGTTTGATATCATTTTACTTAAACATATAAGATTTATCAATATTAATTATATTTATTTACTTATCATCATTTATTCTAATCATAAGATAATTCTACCTCTGCATCTAAATGTTAAATAAAAAAATTATATCATTTGATCTTATTAGTATTATAATTTTTAAAATTATATATATGAGGTTCTATTCATCAGTTGAATTAATTTAAGTTATATATATAATTATAGATTAATTTTAATCTCCCACTAATTTGAATATAGAAATACTGATTCTTATCTGACGGTGCGGAGATGTGGCGATAAGACGAAGCATGATCTGTCCTCATTATCAAATGCATCTGATGTAGTCACTGATCCATGTGGGTTGATAATTAATTATTCATTTATTTATTTATTCTGCTATAGCCGTTTCTTACTCGCTCGAGTCGCCGCATCTAAATGTGACGCGTGTGTTAAGTGTGTAAGCCTCTTCCACGTGCCAGATGCGGACTAATCAAATCCTTTTCTTTTAAAAAATAGCCATATTTTTGTATATAAATACCAATCATCTCCCTTTTTGAACCGAACATCCTCTCATCTCAGAAATGTAAGAATTCTGATCTTTTTTTCTCGTTGGTTTTTGTTTCCTCTTTATTATAGCAAATAGATCTCGTACGCATATATTTCTACATTTTATTATTTTTTACAAGAAATTCAAATTATATATATATACATAGAGAGAGAGAGAGAGATATAGAGAGAGAGAGAGATTTATTATATCTTTGTGAATATACAGCCAGTATTGTTATCAGCTTAATGACTTCAAAATTCTTTCAGGCAAATGGAATTATGATTTAAACTTTAATAGTTTTTTATTTTATTCTTCAATTTCAAATATATGATTTTATTAGATGCATATAATACCAACAAACGTTGACAAATTTTATTTTTTACTTTAAAAAGTTAATAACTAACAATATAGAAAATTAAAATATGATAATAGTATTTAATATTAAGCCTATCTTAGATATTGCTTGGGACTTCTTATTTATTTATTTATTTATACTGTCAAAAGTTTTAAAAATTACTTATTCAATTGACTTTTTTATTCTATTTTCTCAGAGGTAACTATTTAAAGTTTTTTAAACAATAGCGAAAATTGTATTATTTTTTATGTGAATAAGTATTATTAATAATAATGGTGGTAACGTTAAATAAATTTTATTAATAATATCACAAACAAATAGCTTTTTTCCGATATGATTAGTTGGCCGTTTAATTTCATTAATAACATAGAAGATATTGTGAAGGTATTCTCTTTTTTCTTTTTACTCATAAAAACAATCTCTTTTTAAATCACTTTTATATTGGCTAAAAATTTGGTCTTCAAGAATGATTTTCAATTTTTTTTTATTTTAAAATAAGAATAATATCTAAATAATTATTTCACACTTATATAAATAATTAATTCTAAAATTTTAAAAGTCATTCTAACGAAATTTTAGTCATTATATCTTTATTAGAATTTTCTTTCTTTATTTACTCAAAATAAGTACAACATATTTTTTTATATTTTTAATAATCAAATGAATTAAACATACTTTGACTTGAATTGTTAAACCTAATGAATTGAAATATAATTTGATTTTTATTCTTAAAAAATAAAAAAAAAATTTATTTCAACGAGGAATATGATTCATTTATTGTGATTCAATAGGTGGACTATGCAAATAAGCATGGTATTCTTCTAGAAATGATTCAAGCTCTCATCGATCTAGACCTCATCATCTCTAAGTCATACATTTCATCGATGGCTTATGGATGTCTTTCATGTTAGCTCACCATGGCCATAAACTTATAGAGCCTTACATACAACAATCTCTAGATTTTGCACAAAAAAAAAGGGATCTTCCACCCATGCCCATGACAAAATAAGCCCCATGAGCTTAATTAGCACTAACCACCTCAACTCCAATTGCTCCACCCTTGAAATAACTACCATTGACCATCACGCCCTTTTCTGAGGTCCTGCGGTACTCTTGAACTCTCTTGTGACATGGAATTGCTAAAGTATGGACTTATAATAATTTGCTTTCATCCTCAACATAAAAGAGCAATCAACAGGTCAACCCATCTTTGACCCAATTCGTTAGAGATACGTGGAGGAGCAGGTGATGAGCGTAGTTAAGGCCCACAATTTTCCAGGTGAGCTGTGGGGAGTGCGATTATTAAGCCCTACAACCCATCAAATTCATATAGAATGACGATTACATCAATTGATGCAAGAGAATAAAGATTATGAGGTTAAACTACAATTGTCTCCTATTAAGGTTGATCACTCAAGCTTACTATGGAGAGGACAAGAGAAGGGTTGGTTACAATAATGGAGGAAATGGAAAAGTGTGCCATATATATGTGTTGAGAGTTGGAAGGAGATGGATTATTTAGTGGTGAATGTGAAGTAGAGATAGACCTAAACTATTATTTGATACTGTGTGTGCATTAACAAATTTGGACTATGATGTATTTCACAGCTCAATAAGCTCCCATGGATCAATAGCAATTCAAGTGATCATTTCAATTTTTTTTTTTAATTTTAATTATTTATTCAAAGTGATTCAAGTTCTAGCTTTATGTATGCAGGAATACTATGTGCGAAGAATGGATGGGTGCATGATGAACAATGAGATGGAGAAGCAAAATGTAGCTCAATAATGCGGTGGCGACTAGAGCGAGAGTGCCTCATGTGAGTATCAATTTATACATTTATTTGTTGAATGAAAAAAATGCTAGAATAGCATATTAATTGAATATGATTTATTATAGGGGTCAAAGATCGAGTTGCATACTCTATATAGACATGGTTTGTTGACGTGATTGAGCATTCGTGGAGAATGATCTATCAAGCCAAGGCAAAGTTTGTCAAACAAGAGAATTTGGCACTTTCATCATCAATGCCTCATCATCTATTGATGAGAGATATTGATCAACAAAGGTTGGAGGAGTATGCAATATTGGCAAAGACATCATCTTTGATAGGAAGAAAGATTATAATCATGGCGAAGAGTATTATGGTTATAGAGTAGATTGGCCTAGACCTAGCATGCACCTTAACAACTTAAAGTGGACTAGCCTACTATTTCATTGGAGATGGCATGGGCACTCTATATTCAAATCCTTGAGAAGCATTTTATGGTCTTATATCGAGCAAATATGCAATAATGTAGGAATACTACGTGCGAAGAATGGATGGGTGCATGATGAACAATGAGATGGAGAAGCAAAATGTAGCTCAATGTCTAGTGGCAGCCCTAGAACGAAGAGTGCCTCATGTGAGTATCAATTTATACATTTATTTGTTGAATAAAAAAAAACTAGAATAGCATATTAATTGAATATGATTTATTATAGTCAAAGATCAAGTTGCATACTTTATATAGACATGGTTTGTTGTCGAGGATTGATTAGCATTGGGAGAATGATCTATCAATAAAAGGCAAAGTTTGTCAAACAAGAGAATTTGGCACTTTCTACATCATCAATGCCTCTCATCAGGAGAGATATTGATCAACAAAGGTTGGAGGCATATACAATATTGGCTCATCTTTGATAGGAAGAAAGATTATAATCATGGCGAAGAGTATTATGGTTATAGAGTAGATTTAGACTAGCATGCACCTTAACAACTTAAAGTGGACTAGCCTACTATTTCATTGGAGATGGCATGGGCACTCTATATTCAAATTTGAGAAGCATTTTATGGTCTTATATAGCAAATATGCAATAATGTTGGAATATAGCGAATGGATGGGTGCATGATGAACAATGAGATGGAGAAGCAAAATGTAGCTCAATGTCCTGCTTAGAGCGAATCTTATGTGAGTATCAATTTATACATTTATTTGTTGAATAAAAAAAAGTGCTAGAATAGCATATTAATTGAATATGATTTATTATAGTCAAAGATCGAGTTGCATACTCTATATAGACATGGTTTGTTGTCGACGTGATTAGCATTAGAGAATGATCTATCAATAGCAAGGCAAAGTTTGTCAAACAAGAGAATTTGGCATACATCATCAATGCCTCATCATCTATAGATGAGAGATATTGATCAACAAAGGTTGGAGGCGGTATGCAACAATATTGGCAAAGACATCATCTTTGATAAGAAGAAAGATTATAATCATGGCGAAGAGTATTATGGTTATAGAGATTGCTGAATAGCATGCACCTTCAACTTAAAGTGGACTAGCCTACTATTTCATTGGAGATGGCATGGGCACTCTATATTCAAATCCTTGAGAAGTATTTTATGGTCTTATATCGAGCAAATATGCAATAATGTAGAATACTATGCATAAGAATGGATGGGTGCATGATGAACAATGAGATGGAGAAAAAATGTAGCTCAATGTCTAGTGGCAGCCAAAAGAGTGCCTCATGTGAGTATCAATTTATACATTTATTTGTTGAATGAAAAAAATGCTAGAATAGCATATTGAATATGAAATTTTCAAAGATCGAGTTGCATACTCTATATAGACATTGTTTGTTGTCGATGTGATTCCATTTCATGCAAATAATATTGATCAACTTGATAATCAATGAGGTTGGTGGAGGTGTTTTGTTTGAAAAGAAGAATCCAGTAGCATTAGCTCACCGCTGAGGGATATGGAGTTTATTTTCTAGATTGTATTCATTGGGTAGAAGTATGTGGTCTCAAATTAAGTGTTGTTTCAACAATTTTAGTTTTATTAGATAAAACTTGTAATCTTCTTTATTTTTGAAGTAACTGTTTCTTTTTTACAATAAATACTGCTAGTAATTTTTTTCTTCGAATGCTGCTGGTAGCATTCTTTCATTTTTGATTTTTTAGTTGGAGCTTATTTTGTTCCAAATTTTTGTAGTTAGAGCTTATTTATGTTATTTAGTTGTGTTTAAGTTTTCAATGCACATTATGCTCAATTGATTTATAACTCACACTACTTTGACCTTTAGTAGGGTTGCAGAAGAATCGAGCCTAGCAAAGTATGTGCTGTGGCTATAATTGATACTACTAAAAATCTTGTTCAAATTTAGCTCGACTCACGAGGTCAATTCAAGTTAAGCTTATTGAGCTTATTAAAGAGAAACTCATTTAATAAAATAAATGAGCTTTAATCGAGCTTGTTCATAAAGAGCTTGTTGAGAATTATACCCAAGTTATATCAATTAAAGCTTATTTGGCCTAAAGTTAAAAAAAGAATTATATAATATTACTCACCCGACAAGTCTTAATTGAGCCATAATCAAGAGATTATAAAGCTTTTTAATGAGCTTGTTCATCAGCTTTAAATAATATTATTCATGAACATAAATGAATCGAAAGATAAGCTGTTCATTTAATAGTCGAGTATTTATAAAAGTGTCCATACTTGTTCAATTAGTTAATCAAATTATCATTAATTAGATCTAATCATAAATTAATGAGATTGGTGAAGGTGTCTTTCTTTGAAAAAAAATGATCATTGCTTAGCTCACCAGCTATAGGAATTTGGAGTTTGTTTTATAAGTTTTATTCATTAAGTAGAAGTGTGTTGTCTCATATCAAACATATATATATATATATATATATATATATATATATGTATATATATATATATATATGTATATATATATATATATATATATATGTATATATATATATATATTAAAATAAAAAATTTCAGTTAATATTTTTTAATTCAAGATTTAAATTTAAATATTGTGTCAATTTTTATTTGCATTTCTTCCCTCTAATTCCAAGCCAAGATGAGCCGATGGAATTCAGAATCTTCAGTCATCTAACCGAAATGCCTTATTTAAGAGTAAAATCAGGATTCCGTTAATTATGCCCAAATGAAGTCGGAATTATAAGATCTTAGGCTCATTAGATCCGGCTCGTCGAGACGCTCGATTTGACTATAAACACCCACATTTGAGAGCTTTTTTGGGATTTAATTGATGTCCCGAAGATTCTAATGATATTTTAAGTGCTTGATCTCGATTTGTTTCACTCAAAATCATATAAACTTTCAACATCAAGATTTGTGCTTTGATCGGTGGTATTTAATAATACTTAATTAGTTTTATGGAATTAGTTTAGGTGTCCTAATTAGCGGGTTTATCGTCCAAACAGTTAATTTGCATAAGAGATTAATAAATAGCTTCATATCAGATGATCTTTACTTCACTTTTCTCATCAGTCATCAGCCTTCAATCCGTCTTCTTCTTCTTCTTCTTCTTCTTGATTATTCCGGCGGTACTTCACCTTCTTTTTCTTCGTCTTCTTCTGCTCACCCACACATCAAGCAAGCAAGTGAGTTTTGTTCCGTAATAATTAATATTTTCCCCGCAGCATTCATTACAAATTAACATCGATTATGCGGAACTTAACATTTACAGGGATTGTACGTACGTAATGGCTCATGGCAGCTCCTACTTCGAACCTGACTACGTCCCTCTCTCCGAATACATTCCCCCTCTCGGGTATAAAATTTCGATTTAAATTTCATTACCTTTCTTCTTCTATTTCCCCAAATCTTGGATCACCATTTGATCTTATTGGCTCGGTTTTACTGTAGGGTGTGTATTGACAATGAAACATGCGATAATTGCACTCTTGTCAAGGTATTCTCTTTTTCTCATTTATGATTTCTATGATGCTTCTCACGCATTTAAATTATATATATATTTTTATAAAAACATAAGACATCTTACATTATCTTGATTTGATATAGGTGGATGGTGCGAATAGACATGGTATACTACTAAAAATTATTCAGATTCTGAGTGATTTGAATCTCATCATATCCAAATCTTATATTTCATCTGATAATGGTTGGTTCATGGATACCTTCTACATCAATGATCATAATGGTCAAAAACTTAGAAATCCTGCTCTCATAAACTATATAGAACAATCACTCAATGTAGCTCAAAATCAAAATGAATCTAATGGTCACGACCAAGTCAAAATCAGCAATGGTAACATAATAGTCGATCACTTCACGCATCTAATTGTAGCTCTTGAAATACTCTTCCTTGACCGCCCTGGCATTTTCTCTGAGATAATCACTGCTCTCATCAATCTCTCTTGTGTCATTAGCTCTGGAGCAATGTGGACCCATAATGGTCACGTCGCTTGTATTCTCTATTTAAAAGAACAAGGAGGTCAACCCATTCCTAATCGAGCTCGTGTGGTTTTCTTGGGAGAATATGTTGCAAGGGTAGTGGGGACCCACTACTTCTCTGGCGAGCTATGGGGTGTGCAACTACGAATCTACAATGCTTATCGGATACACACAAAGCGAGGACTTCATCAGTTGATGCAAGTGTGCAAGGATTTCGAGGTTGGACCACCGCCATTATCATTTAAGGAGGATCAATTCAGCATGGATAAGATTAAAGATGCCAAAAAGAGGTTTGGTGGTGTCGATAAGAATGCGATGTGTCAACCTCAAGTGTCGATTGAGAATTGGAAGGAGAGGAATTACTTGGCTGTGAAGATGAGAAGTAGAGATAGACCTAAGTTGATGTTTGATATATTATAAGTTGATGTTTGATATAATGATGATTTAGATTATGATATATTACATGGCTCCATTAGTTCCCATGGATCGAGGCGTTCGTGATTGATTAATTTTGACTTCTAAAGTTTTAACTTTGAATTTGTTTAAAAATTAATTTTTTCAATGCAGGAATACTTTGTTCGATAGATAAATGGGTGCACAATGTTGAATGAGATGGAGAAAGAGAATATAGTTCGAAGTTTAGCTGCAGCTATTAATCAAAGAATGGTTCCAGTGAGTATTGATCTTCACATTTCTCAATTGATTAGAAAAAAAATGTCATGTTATATGTCATTTATCCATGAGTTTTGAGTTGATTTAGATGTCATTTATCCAAGTTCAAAAGTTTGGCTAAAAGGATTA
Source organism: Cymbidium sinense (assembly GCA_021442155.1). Taxonomy (NCBI): domain Eukaryota; kingdom Viridiplantae; phylum Streptophyta; class Magnoliopsida; order Asparagales; family Orchidaceae; genus Cymbidium; species Cymbidium sinense. Next base: position 122,584,567 of record CM038224.1, on the reverse strand, counting down.
AAATTGGGAATTTTGGTTTGATTTGGGAGATTGCTCATTTGAATTTCTTTCATTTATAGTGGATATAAATAAAGTATAAATGATTTATGATCACTTGAGTTTAATGATTTGGAGCAAATTTGATTAAATTAGGGATGTGGTCAAAGCTAACTTAGGTTTGATTTAAGATTTGTTTTGATTTGATTTGAATGATTTGAATTTGGGTTCATTTATATTTGTGAATATAAATGAAGGAATGATGTTTATGAAATCAACTAAACTTGATTGGTTTGAAGAGTTTTGGCCAATCATCTAGTCCATGTAAAAAATTTTGGAATTTGAATTTAATCATTTTATCATTTTTTGAGATTTATGATTTTTTTTTCAAAAATCAATTGGTATTGATTTTTTTTCTTCAAATCAACTTGTTAGAATTATTTTATTGTATTTTTGTATTTAGATTATGATATATTATGGCTTTTATTTAGTTAGTGATTGATTAATTTTGACTTCTAAAGTTATAACTTTGAATTTGTTTAAAATTTATTTTATAATGCATGAATACTTTGTTAACAAATTTATCTTAATGAGATGGAAAAGAATATAGTTTAAAATTAATCAAAGAATGGTTCAATATTGATCTTCAATTTCTCATTGATTAAAAAAAAATGTCATGTTATATGCATATAGTATACTAAAGATGGATATGCATCGAATAATGCTCTCAGATGTGGCCATTAAGAGAGAATAGTATATAAAGAAAAAATAATAAAATTGGCCATTAATGATGCTTAAAATATCTGATAAAAATATTTAATCAAAAAAAAGCTTTAATAAGAATTGGTGGAGGTCTTCTTAAAAAAGAATGATTGCATATTTAAAAAATTGGAGTTTTGTTTTATTTTTATTATTTTAGAATGTTTTAATATAAGATTACAGAAATTTTAGTTTCATTAGATAAAATTTTTTATCTTCTTTGTTTTATATATAACTTATTTTTTTTTTTTTCAAGAAATCTTTTATAAATTTTCTTAAAATTTAGCATTGTTTTATTCAATTTTATAGTTAGAACTTATTTTGTTTCAAATTGTAGTTAGAGCTTATTTATGTTATTTTTGTGTTTAAGTTTTCAATGCACATTATGCTGAATTTCTTTTAAATAAATATAATCAAATGAATTGATATAAATTTATAACATTAAAAAAAAAATGAAACATAAAAAAAAAAATCAACATATAATACATTTCTTACAAAACATTTAAAAAGAAAGTATAAAGAACTAATTAAGGAAGGATGCATTAATCTATCTTAAAAACTCAAATATTCAATCAGTGTGGGTAGATTTGACAAAAATGAGGGATAAGAATAGTTGCATTTTTTAGAGCATATTGACAATTAGTAGACAATAAATAAGTTCAGTTAAATATTAATAAAAGTAATTACAAATTTAAAATGTTATTTTAAAGAAATGTCTTTTTTAATGATTAATATAAATACCACATATATATATATATATATATATATATATATATATATATATATATATATATATATATATATATATATATATATATATATATATATGTTTAACTCTAAATATTGTCATTTACTTATATATTTATATTTTAAAAATGCCTTTTAATAATAGGGATGTACATAAATTTAAGAGATATTTTAATTAAATTTTCAATCATAATAGTTTTAAATTAATTTAATTTATTTTGAGATAAATATATTATAAATTTTATAACTATTTATATATTATACTTATCTTAAAATAAATTTAATATAGATCAATGAAATCAAGTTTATAATTGGATACATTTGCTACAATATATTGCGATGTTAGATAGTGATATTATCAATATATTTTGTTTATATTATTTTACTCTCGAACATATAATGTTGTCAAAATTATCAAAGTTAATTACATTTTATTAAAATTTATTTTAACGATAAAACAGTTCTACCTCTACATCTAAATGATATATAAAGAAATTTATAACATTTATGATATTATCATTTTTATAACTATTTATATGAGTTTACAAACATTTATTGAGAGAAATAATTTTAAAATGCGTCACTTTATCGTGTAAATCCGGCATCAATTTTTTCACCATTTAGCAAGTCAGTATGTCATGCTGAAATGAGCGAGCATTTTAATAGTATTTTTTATGTCAAATAAATAAATAATTTAAAAAAATTTAATTTAGCCCACATGAGCATATATTTAAAATTAAAGAAGCCACAGCGAGCTTTCTGATAATCATGATCATAAATGAACACTAGCATCAATTAAAGCAATTAATTCAACTTTAGTCTTTAGGAGGCCTCAGATAACTATTTTGTACTTAAATGCATCTTGTAACTCACATGATTGATCAAGAGTCTTGATCAATCAAGTTTAATTTGCTAAATATAAATATTAATATAGATTCATTGTTATATTACTCTTGTCATATTGAATAAAATATATTTATATTTCTCAATAATGCTCAGCACTCGTTTAATCGTGGCTTCAGTTTGATGCATGACTAGGTCATGGTTGTCTAATCTATATTACGATCCTTCTTTAGTATGCTCCCTGGCTCATTTTGAGTTGTGAATCATAGATTTATACTTGATTCAAAATCTTTTTCTATGAAAAGTTTGCTTAACAAACATGCTCATATTACAATTTCTTGACAAGCGTAGCATATGTTCTTATAGATCAATCAATTTGACTTATCCTCACTAAGTATATATGAGGTATGTAATCATATCTAGATGAAATTATCATTAAATGTTTAATTAAATATAATGAATTCAAAAATTAAACTCATTTAATCGAAAGTTTTCTCAAGACTGAGAGTAAATTATAGCTGCTTCTATAGGAAACCCGAAACTGTGATCTAAAATCCTTACAAAATGAGGGTGAAATCTCTGGGTAGTATCTTATTTACTATTTCATCTGCCTTCTGAAAATTACACCGATACTTAAATTATATTCTCTTCATCGAGAGGTCGATGATAATTTGGAGCCCAGAGATATTCTATATAGCAACCTAGCCTATTGTTATTCAGATAATAATAGTAAAATATTCAGTACAAAAGAAAAAATAGCATTTTATACGTTTGTAGCAGAGATCCAGTTGTTGAATTCAGTCAGACCAGACAAGACAGTGTGGATTCTTAAGCAAACCAATAGCATTCGTAAAGAGAAGCTGTGAGCAACTCATAGTAAAATAAAAAGCAAATCATTAAGCGACAATCCAACAAGCATTTGATAAAGTTTTTGGAACTATTTTGGCTTCGTGTACCTGAATCTCCCAGTAATTTTGCGAGAAACTTGACGCACGGCATCATCCTTCAAAATCAATAATTCTAACAAAGCGACAAAGTAGTAGCAGTAGAAAGGTGCGATAGGAAGAAAGTAGTAGTAATAGCAATAAAGATGTATTTAAAAATTGTTTAAAAATTATTTTAAAATGGACACTATTTAAAAATTATTTAAAAATTGACCGTTTAAAAAAAAACAATAGAAATCGATATTGTCGGCGGGCCAGCCACCAACATTATATAATTTTATTTTTAAAAAAAAAAAAAAACCGCCCACGTCTGGCTCCCAATGGGCGAAAATGTCTAGAAGTTGGGCTCGAGTCATTCATCAACTTCAAATGGGAGCAGAAATCATAAAATTTAATATGAATACAAGTCATAAAGATGAGAATTATGGAAGAAAAATTTTCCGATGCCCGAGAAGTGGAATAGAGCAAGATTACAACTATATTAAATAGGTGGCCAAAGTTAATGATTCGATAAGAATCATGTAGAGAGATTATTATTTCAAAACATGACCAAGAAGAATTTGGAGGACTTGAAATTTCTTTTTAAAATTTTGATTGCAATTGATATTGCAGTCATTGATATTTTATTAATATTAAAGAAGCTATTTTGATTTTGAATATTTAATGTTTTTTAAAATATGAACTTTGGTAATACAAAGCGATTTTTGTTTTGAAGATTATGTGCACTTTTGAAGTATGTGATTCTATAAAGCATATGACTGTTCTGTGTTTTATTTATTTTAGAGTTTAGGCGATAATAAATTATTACATGTTAGCAAACTTATGATGATAGAGAGATAAATTTATATCTTAACTTTATACAAAAAATTTTAAACACATAGATAACAAAATAGAATATAAATGACACCTTAGTTTTTATATAACTAAAAGGGAAGATCATGAGGCCAAGCTCAAATAAAATGATCCATTATAAATGTTGATAGAAATTATAAATATATACTCTTCCCCTTAATTCAAGAAGATGATAATGCGAAGTCTTTTTACATAAGTTTCAATCTTTTATGGTTATAGTTAAGGATATTAAATGAACAGTAGCTGTTTGATTTATAATCGAAGCAACACTTTGTAAAAGTTCGATTCTAAAACGAACAAACTTGAATAAGTTGTTGCTCATTTATGCTCACGAACACTATCATTTAAAGTCACAACAAACAAGTATGCTCGATTATGGCTTGATTAAGATTAATTAACACATATTCATAAACAATATTATTTATACTTCTCAACATACTGCTCGCGAACAAGCTCGATTAAAGCAAATTTATTTTTATAAATGAGCTGCTTGTTAATAGGCTAGATAAGCTCAATTTGAATTGAGCTCGCCAACAAGCTCGAGCTGAGTTCGAATAAAGTTTTTTAAACGAGCTCGAGCTTGAACACCATCCTAAAAGCTCAAATCGAACTCGAGCTCAAAAATAATAAACAAGCTTGAACTCGAATAAGCCTCATCTCGGCTCGTTTGCAGCCCTATACGTCAGGCAGAGGTGGAAATCGAAGGCGTCGTGACTTCTGTTTTCATGTGAAGAGTTTCTTGAGGTAGCTTTCACGAATATAACAATAAAACAAAAGCTCCTTCATTTTATTTACAAGAAGTACACTCAAAACTTAGCTAATCAAACAGCTCCTAAAAATAATATGATGAATAATAAATTAATACATAATGAAAGACCAAATCATAACATTCCATGAAATAATGGACTCAATAATTCAAAATCCAAAGTAATCTTCTCGTAGTATGCCTTCGATGAATTCCCATTGTATGAATATATGCCCAAATAAATTTTTTTCTCATATTACTCTTGTTTTATGGAGTGACCGGATATTAATTGCAAGCTATAATGATGGTGAAGAAAGAAAGGGGGTAGGAGTGTGTATGCCACCGATTTGATTAATTTGATTAATATTTTCATCAAATCAAATAAACTCAATAAAAAAAATGAACAGACCAAAATAGCCCAAAAAACTGAAAAAATCAATCCAAATAAACCGAATAGCACTTTAGTTTATTCGGTTCGGTAATCAAATAATATAAGCATATTAAAAAAATAAAAGAGTGCAAATGTACAAGCAAAAAAAAAAGAAAAAAAGTATTAACTAATATATATATATATATATATATATATATCATAAGAGGATTTCAAATTAGAGCAAGATTACAGTACATCATATCATAAAGCTGCACCAAATAAGAAAAAAAACTACTAAAAAAAAGAAGAGAAAAACAAAATTATAGCAATACATCATATCCAAGATTTGATGAAATAGTACTTATGTTGAGCGCATTCTTAGCATTTCTCCTTGAAACCTTCAAAAACGCAAGAAAAAGAATATATGTATATCTATATTTATAGATTAGCTCAATTATAAAATATCACTTGTTTACAAGATTGTGTAATATCTAAAAATATGATCATGTATACGCATAGGCAACAATAAATTTGAGAAATCATCAGCTCTAGCTTTAAGCTTTTAAGAGGGCAATAACACCAAAAAAAAAAAAGTCACCAGTCGTATTTATGCATTGATTATTTCATCATTGCTATCATTGCCCCTATTGAAAATTAGAATATAAGCATTTAATATAAAGAGGCATACATGTAAATTTAGTTGTATGTTAAGTAAATAGTCCTAAGAAAAAAAAAAATCTAACCACAATAAATCCTAAACCAACAAAATAGTCATCACAAGTCCACAAGAAATCCAACAAAGTAAATAAACAAGTCACAAAGTCCAAACTGCAAAGTAATCCCAATACCATATCCAAAATAAATTGAACTAAAGCGGCAGTTGCTTAATCGAAAGTAATCCCAATAATATATCCAAAATAACAACTGAACCAAACCAGATAATGAAGCTCGGCCAAGTGGCCAACCAACAAAATAATCCCAATAGCATATCCAAAATAACAGCCGAACTAAACCAACAAATTGATGACCACAACAAATCCAAAATGACAACAAATATGTAATTAACAACAAAGTAATTGAGGTAATTAATATACTAGCAAAGCTCACCAGTCACCACCAATAACAACAACAACAACAACAAGCCTTAATCCTAATGGGTCACATGAATCATTCGATGGTCCTATTATGTGTCAAATTCTCATTTAATTCAAGTATACTAAGATCATTTTTTATAAAATCTTAACCAAGTCTTTTAGTCTACCTCTACCTTTCTTAACATAAAGCTCACCACCAAACCAAGAAAATGCTAATAACACAAATTGCCCGTTGACCTCCATATGTGCCATAAGTCAAAGTCAAGCCTACAAATCAATTTGGACTTCAAGATGACAAGCAAATGGCTCAAAATATACTACGCCATCAAAATGATCGAAACGACCTCCGATTGGTGAACAAACTTCTCCGTTGCATTCAGAATGTTGAAATTGATCAGAATATAAATATTGAAAAATTTAACGAGCAATCGATTAAGCGCCGAAGCTATCAATGTGACGGCATAGGAAGTCGCACAATGACCAAACGACCTCTCATGTAATGGATCACGCCGCCGCCTTCAAAACATCAAAAACTATCAAATGAGATTGTTCACGCATGATGATGCGGCCAATGTCAATAATCAAGACCGGCGCGAAAATCGAAAAAATAAGTGATGTCACCAAAATTAACTCAAATGACCTCCAATCGATGAATGGACTTTGCCATCGCGTTCAAAATGTCAAAATTGGTTAGGATATAAATATAGCACAACTTGATGATCAACCGATCAAGCGCTCGAGTTGTCAATGCGTCTGCATGCATATCGAGGTTAGGAGGCGCCGACGAGGATCAAACGACCTCCGTTCAAGGAATTGATCATGTCATTGGCTTAAAAATGTCAAAATCTATCAAGTAAAACTGTTCTCACTCAATTCGAATGAGTCTGCATAAAAATCGAAAGTCGAGCAACGACGCATTTTGAGCAAATAGACTCAATTTGATGCCAATTTGAACCAAATGGCCTCCATCGAGAAACTAACAAATCGATGCTCAACATTGAATAAAACATATATATATATATATATATATATATATAACATATATATATATATATATATATATATATATATATATATATATATATATATATATATATATATATATATATCATTGATTATCTAATCGTGGTAAACTCAATTTAAAGACGACATTTAATTTAAAAGTATTTAAAATCCTAAATTACTCTATGCTCAACCGTCTTTTTTTCTCCCATTCGCTTTCCTTCAACTGCAGATAGAAAGGGAAAAAAAGGAAAAAAAAAAGGATTGGTTTCCACTTCCATTCCAGCTCCAAGTCTCCCCATTCCCTCTCTCGTTGAAACATTTTTCTCACAGTAATTTTCCGTATTCTCCCTCATTCACTGTTCCACCACAAGATCCCACGTTGCTAGTGCCGATGCATCCCACTGAAGGCCGCTCTGATCCCATCCTGCTGATCCCACGTGTGCTCAATATCAGCATTCTGTGACATAAAACACTAACGATTGCCCACCGCCCGTTCACCAGTATCCAGACGGCCCAAAAGTAGGGCATTTTTTTTTAGTATATCTATTTAGGTTGACATCGTGCTTCATGCCAGATCCCTAAATAAACATACTTGAGATGAATAACTTTCGGAAATTTTCCCATTACTGGGGAATTTTAGATTTTATATATAGATGAAATCAATGTTGTATGTTAAAATCCCTTTAGAGCATATCAATTCAAATATTGAAGTATTTGCATATTTTATCTTGAAAGTTCTTCTAAATGTGTTTTAGAATTTTCCTACAAGACATGAGATATTTTTAGTTTATGTTAAGATTATTTGAGTTAACATCGTATATAACACGAGATCCGAATATATTCTAATCAGTTAACATCGAAGCTTTACCAAATCGAATAATCACCCATAATCGATAAGTGGTTGTAGGTTTTTGCAAAATAAAATAATTATATGCATGAAAAGCCCCTAAATGTCAAGAAATTTATCTCCCATTTGCCAAATGGAGATCAAGTCGAAAAACTCGATTTTGGAAGATTTAATCAATTGAGTTGGAAAATATCAACATATACGAAGTCAGGACATGGATGAGTTTTAAAGGTCGAACTCAACAAGCCCATAAATGGTGAGTTCACGCTTCCTCACTCAACAAGCTGAAAAGGCCACAAAGGAAAGAGCCCCGCTTGTGGTCGATGACAAACCACCAACCCATCAAAGTCAAGATTCAGTAGGTTCTAAAGGTCGAACTCAACAAGGCCAAATATGAATTCCTTCTCCTCACTTAATAAACCACAAAAGACCATAAGAAAGAGCGCTTGTCAATCCAATGATGATACTATTCAATCTCAAATGATCTATTTAGTGATTACAAGCAACCATTATCTAAGAGATCTCTCTACTTGATCGATAGATCAAGGCAAACTGAGGAAATGCTCAATTGAGCTACCAAATCAATATATATATTACGCAGGGTAATATCTCAATTTATTCTCAAATGATCTGATCAAACTCTAAGCACAGATCAAAGCTAATCTCCTCATCGAAGTTCAAAGAGAGATAGCGGAATCAATTCCATAGTTCATACAAAGCCTGAACTAAGGAAATTTTGTGGTTATTCAGTCTGTTAAAGTACACATTACTAGATTGATAACTCAACATTGATCTTATATTTTTAAGGTCATATCTATATACCCTTCAATGAACACGCCAAAGCAAAGAAGCAACAGATTCATGGAGTGCATACTGACAAGTCAATATGGACAAATCAGTCTTCATCAAGTCCGTGCTCAAAGCTAGACAGATAAATTTCATTTTAATATGATAAAACCAATTCCCCAATAATCATTCATCAAAACATGCGATCAATTCCTCCATCAAACCCAACCAAACATGAAGCTAGTTGAGGAAACTCAAATCTGCAATGACATAAAAGAAAGAGAGATCTTGAAAATTAAGCAGATAAGAGGAGCGAAAGCACTTATCAATCCAACAAGTCAATTCTAACAAGGTATTCGTTTAGCATGTCGAATGAAGATACTAATGACAAAATCTATCAAAGCCCGTAGTTATTGCAAGAGAAGAATGATCTGAAGTTTTGACTAGCCAAATGATCAACCGCCAATAAGCACGCTTTACGCAAATCACATTTGTTGAGGGGCATTTGTTGACCTCCATATGTGTGCCATAAGTCAAAGTCAAGCCTACAAATCAAATTTGACGGACTTCGGAGGTGACAGTGCGTAAATCAGGGCTCAAAATGCATTGGACGTCACTGAAAATGGTCGAAACGACCTCGATCGGTGAACGGACTTTGCCATTGTGTTCAAAACATCGAAATTGATCAGAATATAAATATTACAAAAATTTAATAAGCAATCGATTAAGCGCTTATTTAATAATCGAGCATATCTCAAAGCTCACGATGACCAAACGATTTTCATGAAATATTACATCATACTTCAAACATCATCAAATGAGTATATTCACGCTTAATTCAGACGAGTCTATGCCAATGTCTAATAATCAGCAATGGCAGCACGTAAATTGAGGTTGAAATGCACAGGACGCCACCAAAATCAACTGAATCATCGATGAACAATCAGATCAATGTTGAAATTGGTTAGGATATATGTATTGCACAACTTGATGATCAACTGATCAAACACTTAAATTGTCAAGTCGCATAATATCGATCAAAGAGGCACCGACGAATCAAACGAATTCTCCGTACAAATGATTATGCTATGTCTTCAAACATCAAATCTGGTAAACTATTTCAGAAATTCAAAATGAGTGCATTAAAATTGAGCAAGGTGATGTCAGCATTTTGATAAATGGACCAAATTTGACGCCTGAACCAAATGGTCCTGATGAAAGACAACGTAAGACGTGAACATCAATAACCTTAAACCGATATGTATATTGATTATCTAATGTATAAAAAACTCAATATAAAGATGATTACTTAATTTAAAAATTATTTAAAATTCTAAATTATCCCCATCTCAATGCTCTCCCATTCGTTTTCCTTCAACTACAAAATAAAGAAAAGAAAAGGAAATTGTTTTCCTCCATTCCACTGTTCCAAGTCTCCCCCATTCCCTCTCTCGTTCAAACATTTTTTAATGTAATTCTTATTCTCCCTCACTTCCAATGTTTCACATCCACCTACCGATGCCATCTCACTGGACGCAGATAATATTGGACTGCTCCACCACAGCCATGTCAGAGAGTTTTTGCTGCGATCCGCACCTCTCCGCCCACCGCCCATTCGACCATTGTCCACGCAGATGGCGCAAATCGCAGCCTGCTCAGACGCTATCCCACCTCCAAATTATCCCACTGACGAGCAATCCGGATGACGCCCTATGTAACGATTCATGCTTACCCCGCTCAGTCCACTCCAGCCACCGACGCTCGCTTCTGCCCACTTGCACTCCAGTTCTCAAGTACACTATTGCCAGACTGTGCCGTCGATCCGCCCACACCGCCTTGCACCCGCATCTTCCCAACCGCAAGCAAAACCTCGCCCTCAGTGCTTTTTCGCCCATCCCATCTCATTTTCGCTTCGCCGCAATCGGGGGAAGAACATCATCAAGAGGTGAATTCTTCTTTCGATTTCCGACGTCGCATTCCTTTCATAAGCCTTCCAATTTTTGCTTTGTCGTAAACCGGGGAAGAACATCATCAAGAGGCAAATTCTTCTTTGATTTTTTATTACACTCGCTTAGCCTTTCAACCTTGCCACAAGAACCGGGAAAAATAACATCAAGAGGTGAATTCTTATTTCAATTTTTGGTGTTGTACTCCTCTCTTTAGCCTTCCCATTTTCGCTTCACCGCAAATTGGAGAAGAACATCATTAAGAGGCGAATTCTTCTTTTGGTTTCCAGCATCACACTCCTTGCCTTACATTCCTAATTGCATACCTAACCCCATTCCTTTGTCGAGTATTGCAGCACATCAAAAATGCGTCAAAACATGTGTGATCTGTGAATGTGGATATATATATATATATATATATATATATATATATATATATATATATATATATATATATATATATATATATATATATATATATATATATATATATGCTTGTATTTCTTCATTTGAAGTTCATGCTCAAGAGGGCGATAAAAAATAATGTGGTATCGAAGACATCACTGCTATGCTTGAGGGCAAGCCAACACTCATTAGATGTCGCTCCCCTATAAAAATATCTAAATTTTGTCTAATTTCTAGACTTAGAAAAAAAAGAGGAAAGAGGGGGGTGAATATATATTGCATTGTATGACTTCTTTCAGGACTGAAGGCCTCGTCGTGCTCAAGAGGGCACGGCGAGATGAAAAATTGACTGCAGTGTCATAAGATACCGCTCGGTACGCTCAAGAGGGAGTACCAAAAAAGCCAAAACACCTCAACGACATATGACGTGGATTCAAAATTTTGTCAAAATTCTAGACTTACAAAAAAAAAATGAAAAGTAAAGGAATCAACTTAAGAATGTCAAGCAATGAAACCTAAAGCTAAAATTCAAATTAAAAACTCCAAACAACAAAAGGGGGAGGGAAAATAGCATACAATAAACACAAAAGTAAAATAAAAAAGAGGGGAAAACGAATGTAAGAGAGTTTGAATAAAAAAGAGGGAGAAAATGAATGTAGGAGAGTTTGAATAAAAAAGAGGGGGAATGAATGTGGAGAGTTCAATAAAAAAGGGGAGGAAAACGAGGTAGGGTTGTTCAATAAAAAAGAGGAAAATGAGAATTCCTTCGGGAGTAAATCTTCATCTTAAATATCAAATTAAATTATCCTTTGAACCTATAGTTTCAAAATGCCTTCTTCGACACCTGATATGCAACTCTTTGTACAAGAAACGTAAGCGATACTAAATCAAAATCTATAAAACTCATAGGGCTTCCTCTAACCAAAAATCAAGGAATTTCATTCTAATTATGATTTTCAAAATCAATGATTTCATTAATTAGATAAAATTATCTAATCTATAAATTCTTGCATGTGCTCGAACATAAAGATTTTAAGTGCAAATTTTAATGTGTGAAAAAATTGTGCAAACTTAATTGGAATAAAAAAAGAAAATACAAAATCAATCTCAGAAATCAGAAATAAAATTACCTAAATTATAAATACACCCGCATAGGCCCCGACACTACGCTGAATGCTTAAATTCAAGTGTCTGAGCATGCTGCGTGGTTGCTTCTCGGTTTAGTCTCAGGATTGGGTTCGGGTTAACAAAACCTAAAAACTTATAATAAGAGTTTTAAATCAATGAAATAACTGAAAAACTAATTTTGTTAGGTGATAGTAGATCTAATCCTCTGTTAGTTAAGGGTGTGTTCGAGCCGATTTCGAGCCGAGCCATACTTCAAATCCTCAAATTGAAATTCTCGAGCTCGAGCCGCTTCAAAATTGAGTTCGAGCCGAGTCGATCAATCGAGCTCGAGCTCGATCCGCTGGAATGTGATTCCGCTCGAAATCGATCGTCGCCTTCGAAATCCAATCGAGTGAAATACAAACCAGCCGCTCTTTGGCTCAAAATAAAATCCATTTAAACCGCACCATTTTTTTTTTACTTAAGATGACTTACATTTTTTCATTCTTTTTAGATTTATAAAAGGAAAAAAAATTGATATACACCTATATTCAAATTAGTTTGATCAAGAAGAGAACAAACAAATATTATTCGTAAACCATTAACATTTTAACAAATAATTTGCTAAAAAAGAAAATAAAATAACAATATAATAATAAACTTAATTACTTTGATAATTTCACCAATCAAAACAATATACATTATTATTAAAATAGCCAACAAACAAAAGAATAAATAAAACTTTTCTTATTAATAGCAAGTTAATTTTAAATTTTACAAATTTTTTCTTGACAAATCACAAATAATAATAGCAAGTTAATTATAAAATCAACAACTAAGCATTTCATTCACTATATTCTTCACTATATTCTTTTGTAAAAGCATTAACTATAAACAATTGAGCTCACAAATGCAATGGAGTTATCAAACTTGATTCTATAATTTATTACCACAAAACAATGCAAACTAAAAAATTACTTAGCCATTTTATAATTTATTAAGACATAACAACATACAACAAAAGAAAATTACTCGTGCATTGAACTTGATTCTATAATTCTTAGAGTGTGTCCAATCAAGCATAAAGGCATTTACATGAATACATGATTGCTTTTGTACAAATTAAAACTCTTGTTTCACATAACTACAATGTAAGTTTGCCTCCATCCGCTTACAAACGGAACGACATTCATTGATTGCATCATAGCAAAAGAAGGATTGACAAATTGACAAATGACAAAATAATATTGCATTTAAGCCGAAAATCTGTTTCAAACTGATATAAATTTGTTTATGGGACTCAGAGTCAGAGAAAATAATATCCATCTTCAAGCATTCGCAATTTGCAAAAATTTGTAATTTTTATATTTTACTTCAATAATTGAATGCTCCAACCTCTAGGTTGCCAAAGCCATCCATTAGAGCCTTAAAGATAGAAAAATAAATCCCTTGCAAAAGTGACAAAACCTCACAAATCAAATATCATGCATTAATATAAGAGTAAAAGTAAAGCACTTGCCATCCAATGAGAGGCTTGGTAGCCACAAATAATGAAGCAAAAACAAATGAATTTACCCAAATTACAAATATATTCTCTTCTCATCATCGAAAATTAAAAAAGCAAAAATTCTTCATGATAAGCCCACTAGATCTCATATCCTCCACGGCTCCACACCACCACCACCAAGGCAACAAGGTAACAAATAATAAAAACAGAACAAAGCCATGAAATACCAACAACAAAGAACAAAATAACCAAAAGCACCCACCAACAAACATGATAACACCCAAAGAGCACATAAGTTCTAAATCAACCCCAAAATTCAGCCATGTAACCGCTAACACAAGATATGTGTTACAATAACACAAAATACCCAAATTGACAACACATGTTACACATCCACCCATCCAACTCCAAGTGATCCTAATTCCAAAATAGCCAACCAAAACCAATCAACCAACACGAAACCAACAGGGTCCAAGTCCAACACATAATAACCAACACAAAGAACAAGGTTAGCCTAGACTAGCAACAAGGCAACAAAATAACAAAAAACGCACCCAGCCAACAAACATGCGAACACCCAAGAATACCAACTGAGAGTAGAGAGCGAGAGCAACAGAAGAAGCCATCAAGCCAAAGTAAGAGTCAACACAAATACATAAGAATACGTACCACCCAAACCAACACACCTACATCCAAGTGATCCAAATTCAAATAGCCAACCAAGTGAACCAATCAACCAACACCTAAAATAACCAACAGTCCAACACACCAAAAAAATCCAACACAAAGTTACACAATACCAATAAATCCAACACGAATAAGCAATGTAGCAACCAAGGCAGCCAAAAGGAACAACCAAAACAACAAGGTTGTCAAAAGCCTAGGCAAACAAAAAAACTCTCCAAATTCCCAAAGAGTGAAAGAGGCTATCAGCAGACAGACATACACTACAAAAGGGAAAATGCAAAGACAACACACAACCATGTAAGAATGTAGAAATCTCCAAGACTATCACTATAAGGCCACCAAAAATAAGACAATTAGACAACCACATATGATGATATGAATATATGATCACAAGATAGATACCCGCATGGGAAGCTCAACATAATCTTGAATGAAACTTGGCTAAATCATTTGCTACAATAGTCTCTCCTCAAGAAATCTTATAAATGGTAACCTATGACTTGTGCCCTCAAAATGAGTTGAGTTCTTTATTTTAGGGTGACTAACCAAGCAAAATGTAGAATGCAAATCATGTAAGAATGTAGAATGCATTAGTACATAAAATATAGTAAGATTGTAAGTTTGTAACTATGGAAGATGACAAGATGAAGCAAATAGGTTTGTAAAGTCAAAATAAAATTGCAAACCCAAAATTTTTATATTATTGCATGCATCATAGATAAAATATAGTAAGAATGTAAGATGAAACAATATGTTTATAATGTCAAACAAAATTTCAAATCTAGGTGAAACTTACATACAATATCAACTATCAAGTAATATACTATTATGTCACCCCAAACGATGAAATGGCCTCAAAGTTAGATCATCGACCAAATCATTTCACTATTAGTATAAAAATTAATCAAAAAGCCTCCATTAATCAATCTCGGTTCAATTTTATCATTGGGCATCATATCGCCATCCACTATAAAATATTAAAGCAGCAAAGAAACAATATAATGTGATGTTACATAGCCTACATTTTGAAAAGAAAATAGTCTCCAAAATATATACAAACCGAATAGTCACAAAAAAATGATCAAATAGTATGTTGGTAGAAAAGTCTCCAAAAATAAAGAGAGCATAACCAAATGATATCACCGATTTTCATATATCGATATGGATAAGCTTTCGGTACATTTATAACCAAGTTCTCTTCCACAAGAACATCAATCAAAATAGATTAAAAAAGAAACTCATATATGAATAGAAGACTAGAGAGAATTGTACTATAAAATAAAAAAAGTAAGATAATATTACCAATGGATCTTTTGATGATTTATATGCTGAATCCAGCTCACTACACACTAAAGCATCTAATGTTCTTGGTGAAATTGAACTTCTATAATCGCTAGACACCACCACCGACTAAAAGGCGATTCGAAGCAACGGTGGTTACTGGGATGGTAAAAATATCTTTGGCCATCTTTGAGAGAGTTTTATATTTCATAGCAGACATTTTCCACCACTCCAAAATGTCAAATTCTGAATCTGGGCATTTCACACATGCTTCATCAAGGTATATCTCCGATCGACTTCGGTACTAAGAGGCCGGAGAATCTATGAAGTCATACAAACCCCAAATCATCATGTGAAGCATTACCACCTTCAAATGTGTTTCTTTCAGATTGAGAGGATGCGAAGTTTCTCTGAGTCGCATATCAACGAGTAATAAGAGTATAGCTCAAAAGTTTTTGTTTTACAGTGCTTCTTCTCATTCACAATGTGAACAACATAAATTTGGGGTAGTAATTGATAGCAAAAGTTTCATTCTAGGATCTAAAATGCAATCGAAAATAACAATGAACACTCATTCAAGACTTATCAAATTTAGCCTTCATGCTACTTGCCATGTTTGAAATAAAAAGTACTAGATGAACATTCTCGATCCAATATTCTCTTGATTAACTAGATTGGGAAGCAATCTATTCACGGGATAGGATGAACCCGAAAAATTTCGAATGCGATGAAAAATCAAGCAGCCTCTCTTACTTTCTCAAAATTAACCCAATCTTCTTGAGGGGCAACCATATATAATTCAGATCAGCAAAGCATATTGGAAACACATTCTTATAATAAAAGTGACTCTAACATCTTGTATGTGGAGTTCAAGTTGGCACATCAATGCAAAGTGCCTTTGATGTGGATAAGCCAACTGTCGCTATCTCTCCAAATTTATGTACCGGAGATCTTTTATAAATAAAATAGACTCTCTTACCCTTTCTTATTGAACTGATTTCACCATCCCGCACCATTAAGTTTAAAATATGAGCACATCGAACATGGAAGAAATCACCCATCAATAGAAAACCGATCTTCTAATGAATAAAGCTTTGATTTCTGCTACATCATTAGATGATGCATTGTCCAAAGTTATGGTACTAACTTTGTTAGACCCCATTGCAACAAACTTTCGAAATTGCCTAAATCACGCCCACTATGAGGAGGATCCAAATCAATGAAACTAATTATCCTAGATTGTAATTTTCAATCGTAACTAATGTAATGCACGAAGACACATATAACCAATTGTTTGATTTGAAGTCCGCCAATACTAGTAATCGAAACTCTCTCAACAACTTTCAAACTTTTTTCAACTTATCTTTTTCAGCTTCATACACTTTCATACACTCCTCTTTGATGCCAAATCTTGAAATTTTATGATAATTTGGATTCATCGATTTCATCAATATTGAACCATAGATGTTCAACTATCATAAATGGATATTCATGAACAATAATCATCTTAGCCACAATATTCTTTATTCTAGAATGATCATAGTGCATCTAAACACATAAACTAGATATTGAACCGCTTTCTAAATCCTCTCGCATGGATCAAATAGTTTTTGCTTCTTTCCCTTGTTATCAACCTTGCTATAGTGATTTGATTTGAAGTGTCTACTTAAGCGAGATGTGATTTTTGTTTCACATATGATTTAACACAATAATTACATTTAAACTTCGCACCATTTTTCCCTTTTCGTTACGAATTTCATTGCCAAACTTGTGATCGTTGTCTTACCCTTGATCTTAACGTCGTTATTTCACCCACACTCTCATTTTGAGTTGTTGCATTATCATCAATAGGTAAGTTTGCGTCACTTGAAAACTAATAGATTTACTTTGAGGACTTTCCATTGTGTCTATAAGAAATGAAACAAAAGCAATGCATAGAATCACTTAAAACAACCAAGAAATCGCTTAAAGATTGGATTATACATAAAAGATCCCCATATATTTACAACCAAGAAATCAGATCTATCAACATGACAACATTTTACCAACAAGAAACAATCAACAAACCAAGTCACTAAAGCGGAAAGGCATGTGAACATCATAACATGTCCCATGGATGCACAACACACCGTAAACAAGTAAACAACCTTCATAGAACAAATAACCTCCAATAGGCATGAGGCAACAAGAATCAAAAGCCAAGCTGTTCCTAGAAGCAGAGGCACCGACATTCAACAGAGGCAAGATGCGCCCACACTGAGTGAAACAAATACAATTAGGAAATGAAACAAATACATATGCAATCATGCAACTGCCACAACATTCAACAGAAAAGTAGTGAGGCAACAACAAAGCTTACAAACCCATAATCCGAGGTAACCAAAACAACCCAAAACGGGCAACATGCTATGATGCTTACATAAAATCATTACAAACCCCGCAAATTGCAAGTACCCCAGGTCCCCAACCGCAAAAAACATAGATACGCATGATTGCATGAATGCTTAAAGAACCAAACGCAAACATCCCAAATCCAAAGTAACCTCAAATAATGGAATAACAAAACAATTGAAATAACTAACATAATGATTCCATGAAATACTTGTAATCGGAAATGAAAGAAAATCGAAAGTATTTCGGCAAGGAAGCAACCAAGCAATACACAAGGATGTCTGAACCAATCGATCAAATCAAGCAAACCAAACACTAATTGATCGACGGTCGACGATATCTGGAAGGTGCGCACGCCGCAATGTAAGCTGTGGCACTGATGCGGAGAACGGGAGGAGAAGGGAGAAGAGAACCGAGAAGGCAAGAGAAGTGAGAAAAGGTCGAGGCCTCTCGATAATGTAAATTAGAATAGGATTTTAGTTTTAGATCGCCTGTCAATTAATCTGACGATTGTCAGGGCTCATGCTGCTCGCTTGATCCGCCTGGAGCCCCGAAGAGCCACGAAGTCGGTTCGAGTCGGCTCAAAAAAATAAGCCATTCTGCTCGAAAATCGTTTCTTGAGACGATCTCGATCTGCCTGATTCGAGTCGACTTTCAAGCGAGTCACGATCTTCGAGCTAATTTCTCACCCCTAATGTTAGTAGCTAAACAGAGTTAACAGGATTTAAAACTCTTAAATATATTCAAATTAATCAAATTTTTAATTCAAATTAAGTAGCAATCTGAAACTGCTTAAATGAAATTCTATCATTAAAAACTTAAATCAAACTCAATCTATCCACCTTCCGCAAGTATTTGTCGGGGGTGTTAAATTAAGAAAACTCTAGTTCACAATGAAGTCAATGTCAAATCAAGTGTTATGCTATGTTCACTCTCAATCAATCTCTCAAGAACGGCGGTCCTCGACCACGGGCCAAGAGCTCCTAAATGAAGCATTACCGTGTCCTCGACGGTGGTGGCCAATCGCTCCATTATATTATATCACCACCGTAGATCTGTATGCTCCCCTAATAGCTCCTTTGAGTTGTGAATCATAGGATATACTTGATAGGGCAAACAACCATCTGTTAGCTAAGGTAGATTTAAGGTTGTCTCCTTAGACAAACACTATCCCAGGTCTACAACGATTTATTAGACGATGTAACCCATGTGTTGCTGATAATGATCCATCTGTTACATTGGGTCGACTACATCCTCTAACTAAGTAGACTATAATTGCCCGATGAAAGAAATCGGGGATCTAGATCAGGCACATTATCATTCCCCCAACCGTCCGGTTTAAGCTGAAATGAAGAATTTTATAAATCTTAAATTCTATAAATTCTTAAATTCTAAAACTCCACATGCTGCTACTATATGCTACACATTTAATGATCTAACGACTAGCCTTAATCAAAAGTTCTCTCTCACTTATTGAGAGTGGTAATTAACTATAAGGGCTTGCACCTATAGGAAACCTGAAACCATATCTAAAGTCCTAACCAAATGAGGGTGAAATATTTGGGTAATGTCTTATCTATTATTCCATGCCTTCAAAATCACACTCAATCATACTCTCTTCAATTCAATAAATTATTGAGGTCGGTGGAGAATTTCGACTCAGATTTCTACTCTACTGGGACAAGATTCTTTTTCATCTTTGCTAAGTCATATATGTGTTATAAGTAACAATTTTTTTTGAAAATTCAAAACAACAAAATGATGGTTTAAGTGTGTAATAAATTCAATATGAGGCATGTAGAATGAATCATTCAGAGTATATCTTTATCACACCATTATTTTGTTCTAGAAGCTTCTACATCTTGAAAGTATGGTATGAAATAATAATTGCTAATTACTAATCCCCATCTTTCACTTTTGCACAATAGATCTACAAAGCACTCCTTTCATCATTCAGCTAGAGCGTGGTGTAAACATCTGCCTAGCCAACACCAACAAACACGAGATGTCGACCATTTAATTTAGTAGCTTGAATTTCCTGGTTATTGTAGCTGCAACTCCTGAAGTACCCACCCGTGGAACATTCGTCCGAGGCCTTACTGTATTGCCACAAGTTACTGAAGCTCCTTCTAGCCATGTGCGCTAACCAGTTCAACAGACAACCATTGTCAAGGAGTTCTCCTGATAGAGAACTTCAGTTTTCAAAAGGCTAGGTCAATCTGAAGCTCCCGTGATGAAAAGAATCGTGGTGGAAATGTATTTAATGCCGCGGTACAAGCCGATCGATGAACCCTTCACTAAAGCATGATCATGAAACTTCATCGTGGAGCAAATTAACTAGAAGACAGAAAAGAAGGAGAAACGCTAAGCTGAGGGCTCAGCAGATCCCCTTTGAATGACCTAGTGAACAAACGATAATGCCGGCAGAAGCGAGTATCCCTACCCAAATTAACTTTGACAACGTAAAGTGGGTAAAAAGGAATAGCTCTATTGGTGAAGTAAAGCAGTCTTTCTGGAAGAACCAACCACGTCAAGCTCTACCACCATAGAGGAGACAGCCTGAAACACTATCTGTTGTGATATAGAAAGTTCTCAAAGTAGTTAAGAATAAAGGCCTAATGAAAAGAAGATTTCAGAATCCTATGGTGATGGAAAATACTGAAGCTCCACCAAGAAAGTTATCATCTCTTCTGGTAACTAGCCATCGAGCAAGATGCTTGATGAAAGCATCGGACGACACTTGGACCGCGGTTAAAAGAATCTCAAAGGTCGATGAAAGGATAAACAAATATGGAGGCCAATGCCCCGTAATGAAACTTTGAGTAATATAAGAGGTGTGACATTTGATACATATACTCAGAAATCCGCCTCAAAATTAACTCATCAAAAGTGGATACCCAAAAGAAAGGATATCACTAATGAAAGATATGATGGTCGACACCCTGGAGAATCCTCTAGAGGATCCCATCATCGATCAGCTTCACCCCTACAAGAGAATGTTGACTTTGATCGAAAATTCATGTGCAGGAAGAAAATAATGAAGAGGATTCCATGGAAGTAAAGGTCGTCTAAATTGTCAGAGATATAGATGAAGTCTCCGCTCAGCACCATCAGCAGCGACACGAATCCAAGGAATCTGAACCTAAATTTGACACTTATGAACAAGAGTCTTCACAGAAGCAAATAAAAGACTGATCTTCGATCATTGCTGAAGAAGAAGAAGAAGAAGAAGAAGAAGAAGAGGACCAGAATGAGAAAGATATCATGGGTGTAAAAGCTATCTATATGGGTGAACCAAGAAATGATCAGCCTGTTACACACTTTTATAATTAGCATCGTTGTACAACCCCAACAATAGTTATCTTTGTAAATGCACAAAGAGAAAGATAGTCAAGTTCTTCCCCTAAAAATGAGCAAGGAGTAGAACCACAATAAGAAATAGAAGAAGAGGAAAAGTCTGTACTGATTGATGCCATGGCGCTAGCTAGAGGGCAAAGAGAAATACAGCGTCAAATGGAGGCCAAAGATAAGGAGATTGCACAACTTGGTACTAAAATGAATGATATGATGGTACAAATGAACATCATGATGGAGATGTTACAGAAAAATATCACATCAAGTGCAGCAACTATTTTATCTACTAACCAATAGATAGTTAACAATGCAACTTCTACACCTCAAACTCCTATAGTACATGCTACGCATGAAGCGAGGAATGAAGTTAACCCACTACCTCTCCAGCCGACTATTCAAAATTTGGCTAGCACACCTGGAACGGTAACATCTGCTCAGCTAGAAACAATAATCAATGAAAAAATAAAGGCAGTCATAGCCTCAGAGCAGGCTGAAAAGCTGGTGAGTAAGGGTCGCCCTTACCCAGCTGAATATGACCAAGTGTCGTACCCGAAAGGTTACTCAGTGTCAAAATTTAATACTTTCAGCGGGCTTGATAATCCAAAGCAACATCTGGCCCAATTTAAGGCTACTTGTGATAACATAGGAGGGAATGATGCACTACTTTTCCATCAATTCATTAGTAGCCTGACCTCAGCCGCTTTCGAATGGTATGCATAATTGTTAAATGATTCAGTTAAAATATTTGCTGAATTAGAGACTATATTCGTGAAGAGGTTCCCTAGTGCAATTCAGAAAATCACAATCGTTGACCTTGCCTTGCTGAAAAGGAGGAAAGATGAGTCAGTGACAAAAGTCATAAGTTGTTGGCTCAACCTAAGTATGAAATGCGAGCAATAATTAGAAGAAGAACATGCAATCCAATTACTAGTTGGCAATATGGACGATAAATACATTCTAGGACTTGCTCGATAGGGTGGCTAAATTTGAAAAACTGAATCGCCCAAAGTCTGAAGTCTATGCAGATAAAGCAAAGAGAAACAAACTTACAGACATGAGATAGTACAAACAAGAATATCAATATACTATCCACATGAATTGCAAAGAATGATGCATAAGCTTAGAATTCATATGAGAACTACTAAACATAGGACTCAAGTCTTTAACAAGATGTGGAGCCAAAGAAGTCCTCAAGCATCATGAAGAAGTGATAAGTTTATCACTAAAGGTTTGGGGTTCATCCGTAAATCTCATGAAGATAGAGCCTATTATTATATAATAAGTTTAGATCGAGACATGATGAAGAAGATGATTCTCATGAAATTTTTCTTAAAATGATGATAAGTACAAGCCAAGCTGCACAAGAACTTTAAGATGGTGGACAAATAACCACTATGGATGAACTTAAAGAAGTCAACCGAGGATGATCCGCCCAACTTGGCCCTACCTGATGAGAAAGTTGAAGAGCTAAAAATGATACTTTGTAGACATATTATGAAATGCCAGACTTATCCCCTAATGTAGCAGTTCACAAACTAGCTATTAAACCACATGCAACGCCTGTTAAGCAAGCTCCTAAACGAATGAGATTGAAGATTGAGTTAGCTTATTATAAATCAAGTTCTTGACGTCTATAGAATCAACAAGCTTGAGTTAGCTTGTTATCACAAGTGAGTTCTTGAGCTTATGAAGCACATACCAAATATCACACTAACTCGAATCTCTCGATCCGAGAATAGTAAAGCCAATTTTTTGATAAAATTAGCTAAGAAAATGACAAGTATGAATGGTGATTATGTCATGATCGGTATATTTACTCGACGAGTCTTAGAGCCAGTAAAGTATCAATCCCCACAGGTAGTGAGTTACCAAATTCGACACAGCAAGATGCGACTCAGGTTGCTCCTCATACTCCCCAAAATCAACAAGAAGTTGTACCAAGAAGAGCTAAGAATGACGTTACCTCAGAAAAGCAGTATGAATCCTTTATGGTAGAAGAGTCACGTGATTGGAGGCAATCCTTCATTGACTACTTTAAAGAAGGCAAATTACCAAATAATAAATCAAGACTCGATCGAAGAGAATGTCATATGCTTTCATCAACAATACTCTATATTGTAAATCCTTTAAATAAATGTGGTTGTGATACCTAAATATAGATGAGGCTAGCAAAGTGATGGTTGAAGTTCATGAAAGACTTTTGGCACATCGAGTCCCAAGATGGCAGTAAAGATCAAGAGGATGGATTATTATTAGTCATCTATGATGAGAGACTATATTAATCATGCTTAGAAGTGTCACGAGTGTCAAGTACATGGAAATCTCATCCATCAACCTCCAAATCCATTGCGCCCAATAATAACATCCTAGCCATTCGAATGTTGGGGTACAGATGTAATTGGAAATATTGATCCACCATCGTCAGCTGGTCACCGCTTCATCCTAGCATCGACTGACTATTTCTCTAAGTGGCTAAGGCTATCCCATTTAAAAAAGTTACTGCTGAACGAGTGATCAACTTCATCACGCATAATGTGGTATATAGATTTGGAGTGTTGCGCCGAATAATTTCTGATAATGACACAGCTTTCAAAAGTGTAAAGATTTATAGATTCATCGATCGACAAAAAATTGATTGATGATACTCTTCAATATATAATCCAAAAGCAAATGATTTGTCGGAGGCCTTCAACAAAACATTAGTCAAACTGTTCAAGAAGATTCTCACTAAAAATAAGAAAGAATGACATACCAAGCTAGTAGAGGCTCTATGGGCGTATCAAACTACCTATAAGACGGTGACTAAAGCCACTCCCTATTCATTGGTATTTGAAGCTGAAGCAGTTCTTCCACTTGAAGTTGAGTTGCCTTCACTTCAAAAATATAAATAGCATATATATATACAAATATATGTACTAGGGTAGCCGACAATTTCCTTTGCACAGTCATCACCGAGAACTAGTTTTGACCAACTCATGACATATAAATAGCAAGGAAAATTTAATGTACTGTTCCATATTGTAATTAGTTTTAAAAAGATGAATTCCAAAGCAATTGTTAGCTGAGCCTTTCTTCATTCTCTCATTTATCTGTTTCTTCCTGCTTACACTTAACCTCTCTACAAGACTACAATATTGGATGTTCAGCCCACACTTTAGAAAGTGCTCCTCCTCAGTCAAGCCCTCCATTGGTTTTCGGAAGGGCAAGAATGGATAGATTCAATTCGTTGAATAGTTTGCTGTAAAGTTTAGGCCTGAAGCATAAATATAATATAAGAGTATTTAATCTCGATAGTTCAGCTAGCTATGTATGGATTAATAAAATAATAATAATAAGGTACGTAAGTTTATTTAGGAGTCACGGATTAAAAATTTTTTATTAAACATCGAGCATAATATATAATATTTACTTATTTGGAGAGAGAGAGAGAGAGAGAGAGAGAGAGATGTGAATAATATTGATCCAGTTGCTGCTTTTGCTCGAGCACGTTCATTAATTTGAGAAGTATACAACACAAATTATCCCCCGGTTTTGAATCCATGATTATCATAATTTTAATTAATTATTTTGAGATATATATATTTTTCATTCCAACCATAATGTCCAATCAGCACGAAAACTAAAATTAGCACGATAATTATAATTTTTTGTTTCATCTGCATATTTCGCAACATTTAAACAACAATGCAAAAGAATCATTAAAAAAAACAATGAGAATATATATATATATATATATATATATATATATATATATATATATATATATATATATATATATATATATATATATATATATATTTATATATATATATATATATATATATATATATATATATATATATTTATCTTGATTGAAAATACATATCTATATATGTCGGTTTCATTAAAAACATTTTAACGGCTATTCAATCTACAATATTTTGAATGTACTTGTGGGCTCCAAAAATTCGCCACCGACCTCTTCGATGAAAAGAGTAGTTTAAAGTATCGGTGTAATTTTTAGAAGACAGATGAGATAGTAGATAAGATACTACTCAGAGAATTCGTCCTCATTTGGTGATAACTTTAGATCTGGTTCCAGGTTTCCTATTGGCGCAAGTCCCTATAGTTAATTACCCCTTTCAATTAGTGAGAGAGAACTTTCGATTAAGGCTAGTCATTAGATCGCTAAATGTAGCAAAGAAAGATATCGAGTTTTAGAATTTAGTATATGAAATTTATCATTTTAGCTTAAACTGGATGGTTGTGAGGATGATGACGCGTGTCTAGATCTCATGGTTTCGATCCCGATACGCCCTTATTCAGTCGAGGACGTATCGAATCTAACCGTGAAGATCCATCGAACACATGGGTTCGCCATCCAAGAAATCCTTAGACTGGGATAGTGTTTAGGAGACACCTTAAGTCTACATTAACATCGTTGCTCTATCAAGTATACCCTATGATTCACAACTGAAAGGGCGAGCCATTGGGGAGCATACGAGCTACGGTCGTGATCATAATATAATGGAGTCAGACTAGCCAAACCACCCGATCAGAGGACTCTGGTCGTAACTGCTTCATCGGTGGAGCCTAATGGTCAAGTCACGCAGTTAGAGGACACAGGCCATGCCCTTACTGGCAAGAGATTAATTGAGAATGAATATAGTATAACACTTGATTTGACATTGGTTCCTTTGTGAGCAGTTTTCTTAGTTGTCACACAAAACAATGAAAGGTAGATAGATTGAGTTTAGTTTAAGTTTTAGATGAGTTTCATTTGAACATTTCTAATTTGATATTTAATTTGATTTGAAAAATTGATTAATTTGAATATGTTTAAGAATTTTAGATCCAACTCGCTTAGAACTGATTGGGATCTACTATTACAAGTAATCAATTTTTAAGACATTTTACTGATTTGAAACTCTTAGTATGAATTTTTAAGTTTTGTTAGCACTACCCTAAGACTAAACCGAAAACAACTCAAAGATCCTTATTAATTTAAGCATTTAGCGTGTGGGCACATGAGTGTATTTAGAATATTTGCATAGTTCGAAGACGTTAAAGTTTTAATGACAAAATTTCATTTAAGCAGTTTCAGATTGATATTTGAAAATTGATTAATTAGAATATGCTTAAGTGTTTTACATCTCCAACTCGGCTAATAGAGATTAGATCATGTAATGGTAGAATCTGTTCATATTTCAGATTTGAAACTCTTATTATGGTATTTAGTTTTGTTAACAACCCATTCTAAGACTAAACTGAAACAACTAAGATCCTTAGACACTTAAATTTAAGCATTTAGCAGTGTGCCATCTGCTGTATTGTAATAGGTAATTTTATGTTCAATTTTAGATTGATTTTGTATTTTCATTTAATCCTAACTTTAGCAAGTTTTCATTACATTAACATTTGCACTTGAAATCTCTATGTCCAAGATGTGTATTTATAGCTAACCAATTTCATCTAATTAGGGTTCATGATTTTAAAATTCATAATTAATGAAATCCCTTGATTTTTAAAAGAAAGCCCTATGATTATTGTAGATTTTGATTTAGATAGCCTTATATTTCTGTAGATTTTGATTTAGTATCACTTTTTGTCTACTTATATGGAGAATTGAAGATCCAAAGAAGAAGGCATTAAGTAGTTCAAAGGATAACTTAATTTATCATTTTAAGAAGAAGATTTACTCAAAGTAATTCTCATTTTTCCCCTTTTGTTTAAATTTGATTTTCACCTCTGGTCAAAAATCAACATCTTGATAAAGAGAGTGGTTTAAAGTATCTGTAATTTTTGGTGATGGAATAGTAGATAAGATACCTTGAGATTTCATCCTTATTTGAGGACTTTAGACTGTTCTGTTCCTATAGCATGCCCCTATAGTTTAATTACCTCCCAATAAGTGAGAGAGAACTTTCGACAATTGTCATTAGATTGAAAAATGCTAATGTAAAAAAGATGTAGTTTAGAGTTTAAGATATGAAATTTATCATTTTAGCTTAAATCTGATTAATGATGAAGTGCGACATAGATCCCATGGTTCCATCATCACGCACATGGTCCCTACTACTTAGTAGGAGGTAGTAAAAGGGATCCTCATCAGCAACACATGAGTTACGTCATCCAAGGAATCCTTGTAGACTTGGTGTGGTGTTTATCTTAGGAGACAGTCTTAAGTCTACCTTAGCTGACAGAGGGTTGTTTTTCTTATCATGTATACCCAATGATTAACAACTCAAAGAATCAGATTGTAGAGCTTAATACGATCGTAATATAATGGACCGCCAAACCACGATGAGGACTCTGGTCATAACTCCTTCATTTGTGGAGCCTATTGACAAGCCACGCTTTTAGAGGACACGAGCCAATGCCTACTAGCAAGAGATTGATTGAGAGTGAACATAGCGTAACACTTGATTTGACTGGCTCCTTTGTTAAAATTTTTCTTAATTTGTCACCCTCGATAAACAGTAGCGGAAGGTGAATAGATTGAGTTTAGTTTAATGCTTTTAATGATGAGTTTCATTTAAGTATGAATATTTGAAAATTGATTTTAAAAAGATTGATTAAGTAGAATATGTTTAGCAATATAAGATCCTATCAACTTTTGAGGGAAAAGTGGAGCCTCACCGTATGAACTACGGGTCTTTATCGCCTCCAAATTTTGTATTTTCAAAAATAACCTTCAAAAAACCGATATGAACTATGTCTTGATCGCCTCAAACCCAATCGGTCCTGGCTAATGCCTCTTTCGAGGGAAAACTGGAGCCAGATGAACTAGGCTTGATCGAATATACAAGAATCAACGCCTCTTCGAGGGAAAAAATCTCCTCTCCATATGAATTACGTCTTGATCGCCCAAACCCGTAACCGACAAGTCAATGCCTCTTCGAGAAAACCGAGCTTGCGAAACCATCAAAACCTTTTCCTATGGTTTATATAACCCCTTAGCAAAGGTAAAATATTGTAACAAAAAACCTCAAACCATCAAACATATGTTCTAGCCATAAATACACGCTAATACTTAGCGTTATCCTTTTTAGACGTGACGGCTGAATTTTTGGTAATGACAATACATTTACGCCGATAATTTTGACAATATGCTGTAGACAAGCTTTGTTATATAAATAATTGGGTTCTAGCTGTTACATTATGAAGCTCTAATGACTCAGAACCTCGAAATCTCATGTGCATACCTACAATAATATCCACAACCTTGCATCTACTTCTATAGTCATAATTTTGTATTCCCATGAAGATCTGTTCTCTCAAATTATATGGTTAAAGGACTCTCAAATTTCATTAAAAAATTTGTTATTTTTAATTATATGACGTATATATTTTTGGATGATTAAGATAATGTCATCCAAAAATAGAAGATATTTATGAAAATTCTACAATAAACACTAATCTGACGAAAAGCAAAAATCAAGTTTAAACTGTAAATCAAGAACTTAAAATATTGAAAACTTTGGGATATCTTTAAACCCAAAAGCTCTCAAATATGGAGTGTTTATAGTCAAATCAAGCGTCTCGACGAGCTGGATCTAACAAGCCCAAGATCTCAAAATTTCAACTTCATTTGAGCATTCAAATATTTAAAATACATCAAATGATCAAAGGGATCATTTTGAGCCGTCCGATAAAGTGGAGTCATACGAGTTTTGCATATATTTATAGAGACGCCACTCCTCCAATCTATAAATAGCTCATCATCATGAGGGGAACCCAAGCAAGAGAGGAGAGATTTTGAAGATCCTCCAAGCACAATCGCGTACCACTACGGTCGTCAACTATCGCGGTCGCCACCAGATCCTCGCCATCATCAACCTTGTCCATTTCGACCTTCATTTTTCGTTAATTCGTCATCATCTCGCTACCATTAGCAATTATTTACCAACATGACTACATAGTTGTTCCTTTCTCATACAATTCTGTAATCCGCTATGGAAATATTTTGTACTCAAATGGATACATAAGGAAGCTTTTTTTGACTAGGCCTGATTTTTTCCCTCTTTTAGATTTTCTAAAAAATTTGAGTTTTCTTGTTTACTTTAAATATGTGTGATTTCACAATAAATAAGTAAACTTTTATTCTACCGCAATTTTTCAAACACAAACAATATATTTTGTTTGATATCATTTTACTTAAACATATAAGATTTATCAATATTAATTATATTTATTTAATTATCATCATTTATTCTAATCATAAGATAATCTACCTGCATCTAAATGTTAAATAAAAAAATTATATCATTTGATCTTATTAGTATTATAATTTTTAAAATTATATATATGAGGTTATATTCATCAGTTGAATTAATTTAAGTTATATATAACTATAGATTAATTTTAATCTCCCACTAATTTGAATATAGAAATGCTGATTCTTATCTGACGGTGCGGAGATGTGGCGATAAGACGAAGCGTGATCTATCCTCATTATCAAATGCACGTGATGTAGTCACAATTTTCCAGTATAAGCAGCGATTATTAAGCCTACAACCCATCAAATTCATATAGATCGATTACATCAATTGATGCAAGAGAATAAAGATTATGAGGTTAAACTACAATTGTCTCCTATTAAGGTTGATCACTCAAACTTGGCTACTGTGGCTATGGAGGACAAGAGAAGGGTTGGTTACAATAATGGAGGAAATGGAGAAGTGTGCGAGCCATATGTGTTAGTTGAGAGTTGGAAGGAGATGGATTATTTAGTGGTGAATACGAGAAGTAGAGACAGACCTAAACTATTATTTGATACTGTGTGTACATTGACAAATTTGGACTATGATGTATTTCACACCTCAATAAGCTCCCATGGATCAATAGCAATTCAAGTGATCATTTCAATTTTTTTTAATTTTGATTAGTTATATAATTGATCCAAAGCAATTCAAGTTCTAGCTTTATGTATATAGGAATACTACGTGCGAAGAATGGATGGGTGGATTTGGATTACTATGTAATTTGGATTAGTTTTTCTGATAAGCCTTATCACGCAATCTTTCTCTCCTAGGAAAGGGTTTTCACGCCACTCTTCCCATGGTTGGGGTGGCCGTCGGTCACCTCCCCCAAGGGACAAAGCTTCAAGAAAGGAGGGCCGAGAAGGATCCAAGAAGGATAGGGAGCATGCTGCTCACTTACACGGCTTCAAGGAAGGTCTACTGGTTTGACATGGTCGAATGGCTTTGAAGGCAAACCCACCAAGATTTGGACATGGAATCCAAGTGAAGGGGGAAAACTCGTGAACCCAAGGCATGGAGAGAATGATATCATCCTTGGTTTGGCAAGTGGTGGTGCGGATTTGGCCGAAAATGGAGTTTGAAAATTCCATGGCCTCTACATCGCTCACTCTGCAATCAGAGAGTCACGGTGACATCCCAGCCGTGGCACGCTTGGGCTGGCCGCAATACCACAATCGGCGCTGGGCTGATGCGGAGTGGGGCGCATTTCGGAGCTGGGGCCATTCGAAGGACGCAATTTGATCGACGCGGCGGGAAATCACCGGCAATTGCGTGGCGGCCGATTATGAGGGCGCGACAAAGAAGAGGCTGGCTTGGCGCGATTGGCGATGCGCTGGCGAGCGCCAGCGTGGCACTGTTCATTCTCATGGCAGAGTGGGAGAGAGCCGCCAGCCGCCCAGTGGCACTATTCACCAAGGGCTTTCTGCACTCTTGGCTGACAAGGAGAACTCATCAAGTGGCCAATGGGGATCTGATATGGAGGATGATGAAGATCATGCTGGCCTTCTGAGGCTAATAACACACACAAGAAGTGATGCCTATGGTGACCAAAATGCTACAGGTTCATGCACACAAGGTGTTTGTGGAAATGCCTCAAGAACCTAGAACTTTTCTTGGGAATTCAAAGATGCCTTGCCTGGGGAAACCACTCCACTACCTCAAACCCACTATTTGAGCACCAAGGACAGAGAGGGAGGACTTGGCGGCCATTAAGAGCAATCTTCTACAAAGCCAAGCAATGGCAAAGGTATGCCCTCCCAATCTAATCCTTGAGGAGAAAGGAATTTATAAAGTTTGACAAGATTGATAGATCCTCTTCCCTCATGGAGGATGGAGTCACCATTAAGATAGATGACAATGATGCAAACCAAGCCAAGCTTGAGAAAGCTCTTGTGGGGAAAATTCTAGGAAGAAGGCCATCTTTCTACTTCCTAAATGCCACCTCCAAAGGAAATGGGGACAATGGGAACCTGAGGTAGTATGGTGGGCGTTATTTGTTTTGTGTGCTTGTTTGACCTTTGTTGAGGCTAGGGATCTTTGTTCTAATGAGCGGACCATGGTTTGTGGCTAGAAATGTGATTGGTGCGGACAAATGGACCCCATCCTTCAACCCAAAGTCTCTTCATGGACTTTCCTCCCTATCTGGGTTCGACTTCCTCACACGCCACTCTATCTTTGGGGGTAGCAATCTTGCTAGGATTGCATCCTTCTTTGGAGAACCACTATGGATGGACCACCAAACCAACTCATGGGGACTGAGTCTATATGCCAGAGTTTGCATCAGGTTAGATCTCTCTGCTAAACTTCCAACAGGTGTTTGGATCCATGGAAGACAGGGCCGCTTCTTCCAACCAGTGGAATATGAGGGGATTTCTCAGTTATGCTTCTCTTGTGGCAAAGTTGGCCACAAGGCTGACTCCTGCCCATCTGCACAGTCCACCTCTGCAGTCCCACCCTTGGGTAAGAATACTCAACCCTCCTCTATGCCATCTAACCCTTCTAAGTGCGAGGGGCCTTCGCCCAGCGAGATTTGAGTAGTAGCTCCTTCACCATGCTCACTGCAGAAAGGAAAGGAACGAGGTTCAACATCCCACCATCCCACAAGCTTCCTACTCCCGATCAGTATGGTCCATGGGTTTT
Organism: Cymbidium sinense; assembly: GCA_021442155.1. Lineage (NCBI taxonomy): Eukaryota > Viridiplantae > Streptophyta > Magnoliopsida > Asparagales > Orchidaceae > Cymbidium > Cymbidium sinense. Next base: position 122,552,041 of record CM038224.1, on the reverse strand, counting down.
GGTGACCGAAGAAGAAGAAGCCCCATTGCCTGTGAAAAGCAAAGAAGGAGTGAAGGCTCTGACACCTGCCCATACCAGGGCTCACCAAGGGTCACCCCTCCCAAGGCTCCTCCTCTACTTGAGATCCTTCACAGGTGGATATCTCAGTCCCTCCTATCTTCCAAGCACCTGCAAGCTTAGAGAAGGAAACTAAACCACCCAAGGATAGAGGTGGAAAGAGTAATAACAGCAAAGGGAAGGCCCCAAAGGTCCACACTAGCGGGGAGAGGCAGGAGGAAGAAAAACCTGAGGCCAGTTCTAAGAAGAGAAAGAAAGCCTCACCCTCACTTCTAATCGGCGGGGACGATTCCCCTATGGAAGATTAATGTCTTCCATTCTGTTCTGAATTGTAAAAAGCTACCACGGCAACTACCACGCCACCTTATTGGTGGTAACGACCTCAAAGATTATAAGTTTACTTGAAACCGAAAGTGCATCTCAAGATATGAAGTGGACAAAATGTGGACCAACTGAAGTTCTTTGCAAACCCTCTAATGGTTCTCTCTGGAGGTATTATCATCCTTGTCAAAAGATGCATTTGCATTGATAAAAAAAAAACTGACATAATGTAGAAAAACTGCTAAAGAAAGCAAAAAAACTAGCTACTACAAAGATATTTCCTATCCTCCTCCAAAAGAGCAAAAAACTGGAGGAATAGTGTGATTATCTAGACTATGCCATACAAAATCAAAGCTAGTATATCCGCATAAAAGTCCGCAAGAGTGTTGTTAGATCTATTTGTGTATACAAAAATAACCCGTGGAAGTTCTTCGAAAATGTCGTCGAGCATCCTAAGTCCTCGCCATATTTCATTGTTAAGAGAAAGTTTGAGGTGATCCACCACACCTTTATTATCTCCTTCAATGATAATGCCCTTGTATTCTCATCCACTGCTTCAATAATTTTGCTAGTGTAGAGCATAGCCTCCGCTCAACATGTGCCGTCCCAATGTAAAACAATGACCCATGGCTTTGAGGAAGTTGCCATTTGCATCCCTTAGCACCATCGCAATACCGCCACCCCATTGGGAAGGAGTGAGCCATCCATCGCCTTGATCCAATGTGAGGGGAGGACACCACAAATTTAGTTTGATCACCCATAAGGTCGGGTGATGTCCCATTGCTTCGGATAGGATAAGAGGAAGAATGTGTGATAGAGCTTAGATCGAGGCGAATAGTCTTGGGTACCATACCACGTGAGTCTTGGCAAGCGACTTATCCACACCGGTACACAATTGCACAATACATTCTAGCCCAACATAAGTTGTCATGCACCTTAGTGAGAGAGCTTGGAGTAAATCTTGCAAATTGCTGAAAATTGGGATTGAACACCCCATGTTGCCAAAATGATAATGTTGTTCGATCTGAGCATTGGATAGCAATGTGTTCGTGTCTCATCTTGATTACACCCCCAAGGGCAAAGGGTGGTGTGAGTTAAACCCCTCCGAGCAAGCCAGGTGTTGTTTGGCAAGGAGTCGTTGATGAGCCACCGTAACTTTTTTCCTAGGTGGGAGTTTCAAATTCGCATGGTGTAATCGAAATTTCAGCAAAGCAGATTTTGTATAAAATGGATGTGAGAGTTGTCCCCATAGGTGCCTTGATGAGCTCTGGGATGTCATGTTGATGTTCCTCTTCAATAGAAATATTGGAGATGAGTTCAAGCTCCATTCCAAAAAAGGATGTGCAGATTTTCGCTTTCCGTGTTCTGCTTTCAGAATCGCTCTTCCACCTTCCATTCCTCCATGCACTCCATGTTGAGAAATGTATTTTTGGACAAAGTAGGTCGGATATCCAAATGGAGTTTAGAAAGTCCACCTCTTTGCCATTGCAAATTCTCCATTTTAAATTCTCGGTTCAAGGTGGAAGCACCATTCAATAATTTTCCAGCATTGGAGTCTCCCCGCGTTCCCTATGCCATGGGTCCAACCCATACTTCTCGATCAAACACTTGTGGAGCAGCTTGGTGGGTTTAGAGAGGAATTCCCAAGCCATTCTAGCCCTTAAGGGTCCATTCCTTTTCACCCATGTGTAGTCCAAGGCCTCCTTTGTTGGTTGGCATGATTTTGTTCCAAGCAACATAGCATGCAATGATGGTTGTTGTTTCCTTGCCAAAGGAAGTTCCTAAAGCTTTTCATCCCTCTCAGTAATTCCCTTGGGAATTACGGTGTGGGTTGTTTGGTACATAGAGATGCACAACAAGGATGTCCTTATGAGTGTAAGTCGGCCCGCCATTGAAAGGTGTCTAACTCCCCAAGAGCTGATTTTGTCTCTAGCCTTTTGGAGGAGTTGATGAAAATCATTTTAACTTCCTCATGGCAAGCTTGATGCCCAAGTAATCAAGCTCCTCCACTCTTCAAGCCGTGAGCCCGGTGATTCGCTGGCCTTCCATCTATGTGTGGTTTTGAAAACTATGACGGTTTGGTTGCATTGATATCAGCCTGCCCAAATGTAGTAATTTTTCGAATATGGAGGACACCGTGAGCCATGGAAGCTTTGGTGGCAAATAAAATGTCATCTCAGATAGAGAAGGTGTGATATGTGTTCCCCTTGGCAATAGGCACACCAAATTCAGCACCATGTTGATGGCTAAAGAGAGCGCCTGAGCAAAGGATAAAAGATAGGAGATAACGGGCACCCTTGTCAAGCCGCCACTGCTTGTATCCACGGTTCTTTGCCCATTTAACAAGAGGGAGAAGGAAGGCAAGGAAATGCACCGGAGGAGCCAATTCAAACTTCATAGTAATCCAAATCTCAGGGATGATGGCTAAGGTTTCCCAACTCATTTTGTCGTATGCTTGTTCCATGTCAATTTTAATTGCCATAAAACCTTCCTTTGAGGTGGAGTGTTGGAATTTATTCATGATTTCTTGGGCCGCCAAGGGGTGGGAGATAGATCTAGAAGGCACAAATGCACCGCTCTTGAGATGAGATTTGGTAGAATGTTTTTCTACAAGGATCTTTGACTTTGTAGCTCTACAAAGGCTTATGGGTCTATATTTTGCGTGACAATCAGCATTGGAGGACTTAGGTATAAGAACAACCAAGGTTTCCTTCCATTGAGGAATCATAGTGCCACTACAAAAAAACTCCTTGATAGCCACAACATCTTGGCCAATAATCCTCCAAAAGTGTTTGTAAAGGATGTTGTGATGCCATCAATACCGTGTGCACGATTAGCTCCCATCGATTTGACCGCCTCCCATATTTCAACCTCATTAGTATCCTCATCCACAGATCACGCACTGAGGTGAGATGGTGCCGATTTCAAAGAAAGGAAGGCCAATTGTTGGTGGTAATAGGATGTGCCCTCCACTGCTTGAAAGAATTCCATAAAGCTTGGTTGATTAAAACCGGGTCCTCGTAACCCATCATCAAGTTTGAGGGTGTTAATTCTATTGGACCTCTTCTAGCCACAAGATGAAAGTAATGTGTGTTGGCATCCCCTCTTCACCCACCTAGCTTTAGCTCTTTGCCGCCACCAACAAGATAAACAGCAAGGGTAGAGTTCATCATTTGCTTTGAGGCTGAGGTCTCTTTCTTGTCGCTCGGTCATCCCTCGAGGAGAGCAATCACCTCTCATTTGCAATTTCTTCTTGAGGGTGTCCCTTTGCTTACTCAAATCTTTGAGCTTGTTTTACTCCAAGAATAAGTTCCTTAGTGTACCTGCATTTTCTATCCAAGTTTTCAGCCTGGACCCTTCATAGTTGCTTTGCCAACTTTTCCACACTAATTTTCAAGCCATAGGATAAGAAAGCCGTGTGTCTTCAAATTTCCACCATAGGATTTCCTTAGAACCGATTTGGAGAAGAATGGGGCAATGATCGATGCAATCCTTGGAAGGTGTTTAGTTTATGCAAGGGGAGGAGGTTGGAAGCAATGGAGTTGATAAGGAAGCGATCAACACCCATATTCTGCTTTTATCTTTGTTGTTGGTCCATGTGAATCTAGGGTAAAAGTCACTCATGTAAGTCCCCATTGGTGAGGAACTCCATCATCTCATTGTCAGCTTTTAAACGCTTTCCCCTTTTTTGTCTTCGCCTCATAGATGCGCTTAAAATCTCCTCACAATGGCGTGCAAGTTGGTATTCAAAGAAAGGAGTTAAGGTGTCCCAAAGTCTCCACGAGTGTGATAGTCTTTGTTAGCATAACAAATGGTCGCCTCCATATAGCTTTATCCGAACAGATGTCGCCAACAATGCATTGTTCATTTTGCACAATAGAGAAAGTGATTAAGTCACTTCTCCAAAGAGCAAGGATACCTCCAGATATTCCTACCGGTTGGTGTAGAAAATCCCGCCATGCCGCAATATTATCAATTTCCTTCCTTGTGACTTCCTCCACTTTGGTTTCTACAGGCCTATGAAGAGAGCATGGTGCTCTCCAAGAATTTGTCGGAGATAATTGCCTGTCCTTCTTACGGACTCCCAAAATTCCATATTATAACGGAAGTCATGGTGGACGCTGGAGGTCTCCTCCTTCGTCGATATGGAATTCACTCTTTCTCCGCTTCCTGGTGTTGCTTTGATCGGCCCAAGTGCCCAGCCTCCTCAGAATGAGCTTTAGACACCACTTTGTCCACTCTAGTCTTGTTGTGTTTGGGTGGGCTTTCCTCTTGCAAAGAAAGTTGTTATGAGGTGTGGATGCCTCCCCTTGCCCCTTGTCATGGTGAGTTTGCAATGAGGTCCCACTGTCATGATTTGTGGAGTCTTTGGGGTCTTTACAATGGTTGTTATCACTTCCTCCCTCAGGCGAATGTTTGTTCACTGCAATTTCCTTTGAAGACTCCCCTTTGCTCTGATTTTCTGCTTTGGGAGGCCTAGCCTTCTTCCTTGTGACCAATGTCCATGGTCCATATGACTTATCCAACTCAATATGAGTTGTAGCATCATTAATCGCTTCCTTTCCTTTGGTTTGTGGTGCCAATAAGGTGCAGAAATCTGCAGCAGGTGGGCTGGCCAAAAAACTGCAGCAGCCCTGGGATTGGTTGGGTTGTTTGATAGGAAGGGTGTTGGTTCGCTTCAGATTGGTGTTGTTTGTCGAAGCTATGTTGTCGCACTGTTCGAAGAGGGAATGACAGCTTCTGCCCTCATCCATGGAGGGAGTGGCTTGGGTTGTTGTAGAACGCTGCATACATGCGCTTTTTCGCTTGAGGTGTCTTGAAGTGGTATGGTTGGAAAATGGGTTGGTGGAGAAGTTGGGAGGAAGGTTTAGTAGAGCATGTAAGTTGGCCTTTTCTCGGACATGTTTCAATTTTATGACCAACTTTGCCACAATGAAAACAAAGTTGTGTGATCCCTTCATATTCAACTTTTGAAAAAAGCCGTTGTAACCATTGATCCATATTCTGAGGAAGTCGCTTTGATAGGTCAATTTTGACACAAATTCTAGCATATGTGCTTTGCCCCATTTGCTTGTTTGGTTATCCATCCACAATGGTTCACCAACGAATGATGCTATTCGAGCTAAGTTGTTGTCATCCCAATATATGAGTGGTAGCCCTGGTAGTCGCATCCATAAAGGTGTGGTCAAACCTGAAAGCGAATCAGGAGTGAAGGTGGGGGTCCATCCGTCCAAGAATGACGCTGTCCATAAACCACGGTCCATTACTAAGAACTGCATCACGCTTCACGAAAAAGATGCATAAAAAGCAATCCGCCCAACAAGAACCAACTCAAAATCCCCCACGACTCCATTTGCCCAGTCAATGTTGAGGAAGTAGAAGGGGAGCTTTTGCCTAATAATCTTCCAACAAGGGTCGCCTCCAACCGCTTAATGTTGTTGTGCATAGAATGGTTGTCAAGTGTCACTCCCACCCCATCCTTGTCTTTACTTCTTCAAAGCTGAATTTTGCAAGTGGGACTACACTGGTCGCTTCAAACATTGTTTGTAGTGCCTTGCTTCCTAGTGTCATTTGGCATGGTGGCCTCTGGTGTGTTTGATCCCGAGCATTAGACACTCTTGTCCGTGTGAAAATCGCCTGTTGGTGACCCTTGGACAATCGATCCTTAGAACCTGAGTTATGTGGTTGTGCTGAGGTCATCCGATGATGGGCGGGATGAAGATATTCCCTCTGCATAGGGTTCTGATTGCCGCTTGAATTCCTTCAAATTGTCTGCGCATTTTGACAAACAGGTTGTGTGCGTGTTCCTGGATTTAAGAAATCAGAGGTATGCCCCCCTCCGTAATTCTCGGCCGGGCATGGAGTACACGAGAATTTACATCCACTAATTTGTATCTACCGGTGTCGGCCATCTCAAAATCGCAAGAGATGCCTTGCCCTCTAAAGCCGATCGACTCACCGTGACTCTGGGGAGATCACATTGTGCATACCGCAATTGCGGCTATCTTGTCCGATAGAACCCGGGTTGGCGGACTTCCCTATTAGCAATTGCAATCGATCCATGGTGCACTTCAATTCGCCATCCACGGTCAGATTCCGGCCGGTCCGGCGCCGCAGCGTCGCCTTTCGTCGCCGCGCTCTCGCCTTCGGCTGACGTGGCCGTTGAATTGAGGCATGCGACTTGAGCCCGTTGGGATTAGTCTCATGATGATAACCATACACCATGCCGTCGCCGCCGCAATGCTAGCGACGGTAGCTTGACTCCCATTGCCGCGAAAGTCGCATTGGTCGCTTGCCCGATCATGAGCGGCTGAGTAATCTGCTAAGGTTCCATTGGAATCCAATTCCATTTCTCTGGCTGCAGTGTCGACTGCCTGTTGTTCCTTCCCTGCCCGTGAATTGATTCCATTGTAGAGTCCACGCCAATGTTACCGCTTCCATTGGTTCTGAAGCTTCGCTTCCTCGCCAACCTCCCATGTGGAATGACTGTTGGAACTGCCGCCGTGCCTTCTCCATCGTAGGCGGCAGCCTCCTTCCTCCCTTGCCATCCATGGAGTCTAGTTCCATATTGTGTGTCATGGTCAGAAACGAGCCGCCCCTGGGAGCTAGCTTGCGCACTCTCCTCCTTGGTCTTCCTCATGAGGTCGCCTTCCCTCCTTGTCGTCCATAGCTTCCATCCTCCACCAAGGAGCCAATGTTTGCATACCTCCCTTGAGCTTTCTCTTGCCCTTGCTGGGTCAACCACCTCCACCTCCCTTCATGGTGGCCTCACCTCCAAGGCACCACCACCACCACCATGCCACGCCCTCCTTGCTACCACCACCCCCACTCCTCCTTGAGTGAGGGGGCGACTCATGGTCACCCCCCCGCATACCCAGAGCCTCTCTCACTAGAAATCAAGAGAGAGAGGAAAAGAAGAGAAATGAAAGAGCCTCTAATATGATTTATTATAGGAGTCAAAGATCGAGTTGCATACTCTATATAGACATGGTTTGTTGTCAGACGTGATTTGAGCATTCAGGGAGAATGATCTATCAATAAAGGCAAAGTTTGTCAAACAGAGAATTTGGTCATTGGCACTTTCACATCATCAATACCTCATCATCTATTGATGAGAGAGATATTGATCAACAAAGGTTGGAGGCAGTATGCAACAATATTGGCAAAGACATCATCTTTGGTAGAAAGAAATATTATAATCATGGCGAAGAGTATTATGGTTATAGAGTAGATTGGCCTAGACCTAGCATGCACCTTAACAACTTAAAGTGGACTAGCCTACTATTTCGTTGGAGATGGCATCAAGACTCTATATTCAAATCCTTGAGAAGCATTTTATGGTCTTATATTCAAATATGCAATAATTTTAGTTTCACCCAATCATAATAAGTCATAATATCAAAAGAAAATTGTTAATAATGGAGAACTTCTACACATTATAATATTACTTAAAAGAAAACTTGTACTACAAAGAAAGGGAAAATGTATGAGTATGTGATGTAGAAGCTTAATTTCTAAATTTTGTGAAGTCATCCTTGTCGATTTCTAATTTAGTTGATACTAATCTGAATCACTTAATGTTTATTTTTTTTAAATATATCTAGCTTGCTGCACACCGACTTAATAGCAAATAAAATATCTTTATATATCTGTGTTCTCACATGAATCCTAACTTGAATAGTGGTGGGATCAAATCAACCTTCCTCCATCATATCCTAACTCTTCTCGTACAAAGCATACTATACTTTAAATTAAGTAAACATGGTTTGCTATCAAAAGAAGTTTTATCGATAAAAAATATAATTATACATTTTAAATAATTAAAGCAAAATATTTATAAAGCAAAACACAAGAGAATCAGAAAAAAACATCAAAAAAAAAAATTTATGATGCATCTAAATTTTATGATAAATATCATAATATATATTTTATGTAATATTAGAACATGATAAATGCAAAATATTGATCCAAAATATGTTGGACGTACATATCATTGGTATAAATGAAGCTCAAAATTATTTTTTTTAAACATAAATATGTATTTTAAAGAGTTGAGAAAGATAATATATAAATTCTATCAAAAATAAAGGGTAATTTAAAGAATGATTTTAATAAAAAAGATTTATTGTGCATATAATTTATCGAAAAAGAAGAAACTAATATCTAATTAATCAAATGATTGTGCTCTTAAAAATAAATAGATAAATATTTGATGCTTCAATAAATAATTATATATGTGATCAACTAAGGGTTTCTTTGGGATAAATGTAAATATATGAAAAATAATAATTGAGGTATCGCAGATTTGCTATTTAAAGAAGTTATTATATATATATATATATATATATATATATATATATATATATATATATATATATATATATATATATGATCTTCATTATGGAATAAATCAAAATAAAACATAACTTTCACTACATATTCTTTAAAACACATCTATAACATAGCTTCTCGCACTCAGAAGTACACTAGTACTGCACCGCATCTACCCTAAACAAGTCTTAAATTGGTGTGAAGTTTAATAGTTTGTTTTAGACTCGATCCATAGTAAAAAAGATAGTGAAAATTTAGTTTTATTTAAATTTAAATTTAAATTTTATTAAAAAAAATTATTTATGATATCAAATAATTATGAATCCCAAGTCAATATTCCCTTATTCCAACTCCTCACTTTTTTAAAAAAAAAAATTTTGAGCATGTAATTTTTTTGCTATATATTTCAAAATATTTCGATATAATTTTTCAGTAACTAAATGCTATCACAAAATAGTAGAACTGAAAAAAAAATACACAAAAAAGAAAATAAAATAAAATAAATATTTCATAGATATTACTTAAAAAATTTAACTTATGAGTGTTAATTAAAACTATATTAAAAAAAATAGAAAAAACTTATATAATATTTCAGTTTGAGCATTATTATAATTTAAAAAATAAAAAAATTATATCCAATGAAAAATTCGCAGGTTGATAGCACAGATCATCTTCTACCACAGTGTAATTCTCCAGCGAGTTCCATTTGGCTTCTTTTCCATTTTATTTATTTATTTTCAAAAATATTAATTAAGCATTACTTTGTTTCATATGAAATCTGTCGGGTATGATTCAGCCGGTTTTGTCCTATTTGATATAAAACAAATTATCATTATTTTAAATAACAAATAAATTAATAATTAAACTGAATTAACAAATCACCAAATGTAGCCTAAGTTTTAATCAAGCTTCTGCCTTTCAGGCGTTACAATCTATAAAAAATAAAGGTTTTGTGATTTTGTGGGTTTCAATAAATAAATAAATAAATAATAATAAAAATGTAGGTTTCCAAAGCGTGGATGTGAAATAGTAAAATCTTGAAAAAAAAAATTTATTTCTTTTGAGTTTAGCTTAGGAATCGTCTAATCTATGTTATAAACATCAATCAGTTGGCGGTGTAGACCCCCTCATAAGCTCTAGTTCTCCCCGATCTCGGAGTTTCCAACTGATCAGGTTAGGCGGTGTGCATCCCAAATTCAGACTCTAGTGTGATTCAAATTTGAAAAATAAAGAAAATCTTCATGGGTGAGCATCCTTTATATTCCAATGTCTAAAAATACAAGATGATGGGTTGCGGAAGCATGAGGGATGTAATGATGTAATGTCAACTATCAACAATGATATATTTTCATAATCTTCATGAAGAAGTTTCATTTTTCAAATGATTTGGTATATTCCTCTCTAACAAGCTTAATCTCCTCCATTGGGGTACATGTACCTTTTGAGGCTTTTGCATTCTAATATTTTTTAATGTATGTATCTAAGACTTTTATCTTTTGAGATTTTTGATGTACTTGTACCTTCTCAGGTTTTTGTCTTCTTAGATTTTTGATGTATCTATACCTTTTAAGGCTTTCTTGAGATTTTTGATGTACATGTACCTAATTTAAAGTGTAAAATTTATGTTATAAACATCAAACAGTTGGCCAACAGAGGAGAGAGTTATATATGTTCTCCCAACCTTCACTGTGATCTAGTTCACTATCAGAGACTCTTTAGAGAGCAGAAATCAAGCCGTAAATGATGTGGCACTATTACGCATGATACATGATTAGAGTTTTCTTGGACTAAGAGCATATTCGCCTCATTTTGCGCACTTGGATCCATTAGACATTGACTTTCATTCATATGAATCTTTTAGTATTAGATTTGAGCCTAAAGAAGGAGACACTTCTCAACATATTTTGACACGAGGCATTGATGAAGAGTTGTCCCTAGTAGCCTTCATCATTATATGGTTGTGCTACTTTATATTCCCCTAAGTAGTCCGTCCTTCTCTACTCTTTTGATAGCTAGTTTGCTTCGATGGAGAGAAGATTGTAGTAGCACCTGACTCCTACTTGTACCATGGATTATGCAGAGTAAGTGTCATGTCTAACTCATATCGCCTACATGATGGATTCACGCACATATTTCTGGAGTTTTCAGCTGTCTCGAGACACCTCATTACTTCAAAGAGTAGTATTTTTCATTGATTATGCAGTTGAGCGGTTACAATCGCTATAAATAGGGATTAGATCGGACATTTTGGATGTTTCATCACTGATGGATCACTTTTAGATTATTCAGATCATCTCTATATAGTTTGGTTGCTCATAGTGGGTTAGTGATTCTTAGATTCTTTTTTACCTAGAGGCACACCCTATTATCAAAATCATGATAGAGATACATTACAGAGTATCTCATTGGATTGAGATGCTTGATTTTATTATATATGTCATGGGTTTGATTTTGGAGGGATATAACCCCAATAGAGTAGCTAAACTTTCACTCTGACTATATATGGATTTTCACAGATACCTGAAATAGCAGACACTCATTCACTAAGGATGATATCATTGTTTGTTCGTTTGGAAGCACCATTTATGGCTTGGGTTTTTCTACTTCGCTTAGGGACTAGTTCTTATTTTTGCATAGCTCAATGGGATGCTAACACAAGAGTTAGTCATTTGTGGTTGATATGGATTCGCCATACTTTCTCTTCTTTCTAAAAGCTAGGCTTCCGCTTATATAGTTGCAAATTTGGAAGAGCTCGATCGACATGACACTTGCATTCCTCTCGACATACTACTCAAGCTTTTAAGGGTCATTAGATGATCGAGATAGTGGTGAGGAGCGTTGAGTGCCTCCACTTATTCATATAGGTTGAACCTTGTGTCATCTAGAGTGTAGTCGTGAAGCAAGCTACATCACCTCCTATTACTAGAAGCCCTCTTCGAGGTGATCTTTCTCATTGTGAAGAGCTTGATAAAAATAATCAAAGCCCTCCTTAGTTGATTGTGATGTCAAAGAAACAAGTACATTTAATTCCATTCATGTTGCATCTCCACCTTTAAATGTAGAGCCATCAGAGATGGAAAGTGATATCCTTGATATTATCGATGGATATTAGTGAGACTTCTCTAGCTTCTTATTCTATTGAGCTTGTTAGTGGTAATCATGTGCATGTTAGAGAAGGCCAATGTACGAAAGATCTAGTGCTTTGGCATCTGGTCATGAGTGTAAGACTTCACTTTGGTGATAGTGAGTGGTACTCAGAATGACTCTTTAGTGGATCTTGACTCTTGTGTAGAGAGTCACCCCACTTTCAGTTTGAAGGATATATCTCAAAAGTGCTTATCTACTTTAGAACTTTCATGTTTCATCTCCCGGATATGTTTGAGAGCTTTTATCTTTAAAGAGCTTATGCCATATAGTGACAACATTACATCACCACCTTGAGCATTGAATTGAAAGTTTTACCCGAGCTTTCTAATTTTTTCGTGGGGAAAAATTTGCGCTATTACTGTCTTTACTTTGGGCATTGAAATATGAGAGTTACAACTCTAGGGGTCTTTATGAGGTTGGGATGTTTAGTTTGAACTATATTCATTGTATACTACTTACCAGGATAGTTGTCGGACAAACTCAATGATGCAAACACTCTATTCAGTATTACCTCATATCATGTTTCTCTACTATATTGAGATTTTAAGCACAACTTCAAATTCTTGAGATCATCCCATATAAAGCTTTCTAGATCACAAATAGAGCATCTTGACATCTCTGTAGAATGGAAAGAACTGCAGCAAACGAGACAGTATTTATTGGAGAGAATATCTATGTTGAGACATGCTATCACAGCTATAGGAAAGGTTACTTACAGGATGATTTCAGTGTCAGAACTAGAGCAACGCTCTTTTATTAATTCATGATTAAGAAATTGCTTTATAACATTTTTAGGATACGAGAGAAGCATGCTACTATGGCTTATCGCCAATCGCTGTTTATATTAGAGAGATTCGACCTATTATTTGTAGCTGAATTATCACCTCTTCCTCACTTCAGATTATGATATATGAATTTTATGATTAGTGATTTCTCGAATACTATGCTCTTTATCTATGTTATACTTTTGATTGTAATTACTAATAAATGAAAGAAGAAAGCAAGCAATAAATGCATCATGTCCAATCAACATGATACATTCGTTGGGGGCAATTTGTTGACTGCAAAATTTAAAAAAAGGAATTTTGAAACCCTAACCACTCTCATTGTCCGCGTCAGTGCAACCACATGAGAGAGGAGCGGGAACGATTAGAGCCATGTTCAACTATAAGAGGGGAAGGGAGACTCGTCCGAGAGGATATGCATACACATATATACACTTACACTCGTGTGAAAGAGAGGGAGAGAAACAAGGAAGAAATTGAGAGAAGCAAACTCACATGTGGAAATTCGACCTCTCTTGTCATGTTTGAAGCTATCGATCTCCTTGCCACACATAAGGAAGAGAGATCATCAGGCCAATCCTTGGAGCAAGTGGAGTGGATTTAAAGAGAGAAGAGAAGAGGCTAATTTCCTATATTGCCCCTCATTGCCTAACTCTTGATTAAGGATGATCAAGAGCGTTTTCATCCAACTGTGAGAAAAATGGTCTTTGAAGCATGAATTTTAGGTAAATTTTAGAAATAAAATTATAATTAATTTTTTGCTCCCATAAGTCAAATCAAAGGCCTCTACCGTCGATCTTGGATCCGATGTGAGATGAAATTACCTCCCTCCATTGATATTGAATCCCAGTAAGGAGAATGCGTGGCTGATTTACAATATACAACACTTCTAAGCCACCATATTGCTAAAATTAAAAAATAATTATCCCAAATTTAAATTATTTAAAATTAATTAAAATATATGTTTTAAAATTTGAAGACTCGCATCGGCTGATCTTGGATCCAGCTAGGAAACCTCCGCTGTTGATCTTGGATTTGGTGCAGGACGAAAATCCTCCCTCTATCAATTTTGGATTCAAAGCAAAGGAAAAGAGTGTGAATCGCACTAAATTTTTGTAAATTTAACACTAGTATGCTATCATGCTGCTAAAATTTATGGGAAATAATTCCACATAACAAATTGAGATCAAAATAAAAGAAATGATCAAACTCTAAATCATGAAAATAAAATAAACTCATAATTTTCAATAATTATAATCCACTTACACTAATATTGACATCAAGCTCAATGCATCAATCTTTGCGATGCTAGGCGGAGGCAAAAAAATAAAGTCATGCCGACTTGACATATGATTGTCATTTCATCGATGATTTCAAGTTGTTTTCAAGTAAGTTTTGAGAATCAATGATAACTTACTATATACTATGGCTACTATTGCTATAAATAGGGGACTTTTTTTAGTGTTAAAGGTTTTTCTAAAAATTTTGGCAAGTGGTGGAGTGTAGTGCAAGTATGTGTGAGTTTTTGTAAAGCACTTAAAGAGTGATACTCCAAGTGTAGTAAGAGTATTGCATGGGTAATATGATAATGTGTTTTTCTTAAACAAGTGTTGAAGAAGGAGATCAAAAGTAAGGATTTTCAATGGGAAATGCTTTGGCTATTTTCTGAGGAAGCATGAGTAGACTTAGAATACTTAATCGATTTGATATTTTCTTTCTTCGTTACCCTCGTTTTATTTTATAATGTTTGTTTTCCTTTTTCTTTACTATGAAGCAATAATCCTATAAACTGCTTTGAATTCGTGTTAGTTTTTTTTTTTTTTGGATATTTTGTATTATATTAAATTATATTTGTTGATTAATATAAGAAAACTATTCGCGCTTTTCATTATATTTGTGTTTTGTTTTTCTCTATGCTCTATTTACTTATAATATGGCCAATTGCAAAGTTAAAAATAACCGTGATCTAGAGATACAACGAAGCCCTAGAAGAACAATTAGAAAAAAAAAAAGGCAAATGGATGTACTAAATAGCATTAATGTGTTTAATAATCCCGAAGTGTTAAATAACCATTAAACATATATCTATTTTTAGGATTTAGAATCATTTCAAGAAAATTATGATTAATGTAGCAAGTTAAAATTTAATTGGTGCATAAAATGGCTAAAGGGATCTATTTGATCATATTTGTCTAGGAATAGAGGGTATAGAATTTTGTTCTGGTTGACACTAAAACTTTAAAATTAAGTTCACTACTTAATTTAATATAATATATAATTTAAAAATTCCATAAATTTAGAATAATGCTTTCAAAATTAAGAACCTTATTTTTCATATAAAAATATAAAATTAATCTTTTTATTAAAAATATTTTATTTACAAAATAGTAGATAATTATTTGACTTAATCACTCTATATTTTGTTTGATAAAAATTAACTTTTAAAAGATTAATATTTAACTAATATAATATAAAAAAAATTTTGCTCTAATTCTTGTGGGAATGATACTCTACTCATTATATATTACCTAATGCAAAACGTGCACTTATACAACAACAACAACAACAACAAGCCTTAATCCCACTAGGTGGGTCATGAATCCTTAGTCTCCATTGTGTCTATTATGTGTCAAATTCTCATCTAATTCAAGTATACTAAGATCATTATTTATACATCTTAACCAAGTCTTTTTTAGGTCTACCTCTACCTTTCTTAACATAAGGCAAATCTAATGCATCTACTCTCTAATCGGAGGTAGGCGCTTTAAACCAAACCTCTCTAATCTTATCTATTTGAGCTACTCAACTTTTCCGAACATACTCATTTTGCATTCTATCTCTAAGAGTAAAGCCACTCATCCACCTAAGCATCCTCATCTGTAACACTTAACTTAGTCTTATGCTTCTCTTTTTGTGGTACATTCGCATATAAGTCATTGGTCTTATCACCATCTTATAAAATTTTTTCCTTAAGTTTGAAACTTTTCTATCACATAATAGGCGGATGCATTCCTCCACTTCAACTTGAATTCTACTAATAACATCTCCATCTATTTCACCATCATTTTGGACAATAGAGCCTAAATATTATCACTCTTATTAATGACTTGATCACCTAAAGTCACAACACTATCACTAAAACTTCTACAACTAAAATTACACTCCATATATTCGGTTTTAGATCTACTTAAAGCGAAAACCTTTAGACTCTAAAGTTGACCTCCATAATCAAGTTTTACGTTTGGACTCCCTCTCTTATCAACAAGAAGAATGTCACAAAAGCATACACCAAGGTACATCTTCTTGTAAATGCCTCTAGTAAAACATCCATAACTAAAGTAAAAGATAAGGGCTTAATGTTGATCCTTGATGTAATCCAAATAGGAAAATATTTTGTCAATCCTCCTTGTGTTTGGACACAAGTAGCTCTATACATATCCTTAAACTTGAATATAACCAATATTAACTCTTTTTTACGTTCTAGAACTCTCCAAAGAACATCTCTTGAGACTTTATCATAAGCTTTCTCTAAATCAATAAATATCATATGTAGATCCTTCTTACTTTCTCTATGCTTCTCTATCAACCCTCTTAACAAATGTATAGCATCCATAGTAGATCTACGGCATGAAACCAAGATTGAAACTTACGTATCACATCATAACTATGCTTACTCTCTCCCATAATTTTAATGTATGGCACATTAACTTAATTCCTCTATAATTTGCACACTCTTGTGCATCACCTTTATTCTTAAATATAGGAACCAATAGACTCTTTCTCCACTCATCGGCATCTTTTTAGTCTTTAAAATAACATTAAAAGATTTGTAAGCCAAGAAATTCCTTGATCTCTAAACATTTCCACACATCTATTGGAATATTATCGGTCCTCTACTTTTCCACATTTCATTTTCTTTAAAGCTTCACTTCATTTACTAATCGATAGAAATGAAATTCTCTATTATTGTTTAGGGTATTAAGGTTGCTAAAATCAATTGTACTTTCAGATCCTTCATTGAAAAGTTTATCAAAATATCTCATCCACCTATTTTCAATATCTTTTCTAAGAAAAGCACTTTATTTTTCATCCTTAATACCCAGCACTTGAACTATGTCTTTAGTTCTATCTCTTTGCTAACTTATACATACATCTTTCACCTTCTTTGGTATCTAATCTATTGTATAAATCACTAAAAGCTAAATTTTTTGCAACATATATTGCTTTCTTAGAATCTCTCTGATTTATATCTTTCCCAATTCTCCAATTTTTTACATCTAAACCAAGTTTTATAACAATGCTTCTTATTTTTTATCTTTTCTTACTCGACTCCACCATATTCTTATTAAAGAAGCTTTTCCTTTTGATTCTCCAAGCACATCTTTAGCAACTTGCTTCACTTGATATTTTTCCACATAACGTTAGCATCTTTATGAACACCCCAAATTCTAATATCTTGTAGCTTGCTCTTAAAAATATTTTTATTTGTGTTCTTTCCCCATCTAATCCTAGGACAATAATTTAGTTTATTTTTTCTCTTTCTTAAAATCTAAAACTAATAATAGTGTTGGTGCTTAAAATTTCACTTGGTATGACCTTACAATCTTTACAATTTAAGCGATCTATTTTTCTTATCGAAAATAATCAATCTGTGTTTTACTAGATCCATTTTATAAGTAATAATATGTTCATCTCTTTTCTTAAAATAAGTATTAGCAATAAATCATAAAATTAAAGCAAAATCTAATATAGTCTACCTTCTTCATTAACTCCAAATCCATAACCACCATGAATACTTTTAAAATCTTCCACTTTCAACATGTCCATTTAAATCTCCTCCAATAAATACTTTTCTTCAAGAGGTATCTTGTGTCCCTCTAATTCATTCCAAAATTTTTTTTTTTACCTCCAAGCCTACTTGAGGAGCATTATAACATTGATAATCTTAGTATCAACAATAATCTTTAAAGCTATAATTCTCCACATCTATTAATACTTATAACATTATCCTTCAAACTTTTATCTATAATCACACCTACACCATTTCTAGTTCTACTTTTACCGAATACCAAAGTTTAAAACCTAATATCAATCTCCTTGGCCTTCTCACCAACCCATTTAGTTTCTTGAACACATAAAATATTTATCTTTCTATGAACCATAATATCTATTAATTCCATTAATTTACACAGAAGAGTACCTATATTCCAAGATCCTAACCTAATTCTAGTTTCATGGACTAACTTCTTTGCCGCATCCGTCCAAAATGTGGGAACCCTTGCTGCGGTAGATCGTGACTCTAGCACATTTTTCACTGTATTCAAACCATACAGTGTAACCTGGGGCCCTAACGTCTTCAATGATTTAAAGGATTCATGTCATGATTATTTCGACAAATTTTATGTTTGTCGACTACCTAACGCAACCCTCCACTTTTTTGCATCCGGACTTGGGACCGGCAATGGTAGTGTTTAAACATATTTTTAAGTGCACTTATGTATAAAAGAAAATACCAATTATTAAAGCTTGATGAATCAATTACTTTCTTTAATTAAACATATTTTTAAGAGTTTTTTTTGCATTACAAGAAATATAAAATTGCCCCTTTTATAAGGATTTTCTTTAGGATGCAAATATTTCAACTCTCAAGCTTTGATTATGATTTATCATTTCAACTTATTGATTTGAAGTCAATTTTGACTCTTGTATTTATTAAGCATAAAACTTTACTAATTATGCATATTTTTTGAGATATTGTCTATTTATAAGGGATATGGGATTAACATCATTTGCATCAATAAGTGATAGGCTCTCCTTTCAAATACTTTTCGATGATATAAAATTTTTCTCGCTTTAGGTCAAAATTTTCACCAAATCGATGATGGGAAATGGACATTCTAGCATTAGTTCATACTTCTTGGATGAACAATACGATCATGAGTCAGTCATCATTACTTTATACATCTTCAAATTGGCTTTGAGCCAAACTTTGTCTAAAGTTTCAAATTCTTGAGTATTCAGACATTTTCTTACATTGTGAGTTCATTTTGGACCGCAATACAGCGTGAAAGTAATTCTATTTCAAGAAGAAGTATGACTTTTACTCTAAAAATTAAGGAGTATGGTGTTGCCTACGTAGCAATTTTATATGTGATGCAATATACATAAAGCTTCTATTAATTTGTCATGTCATTCATTTAAATGCCTTAGCGAGACTATTAGCTTTTGGATTATATCGAAGAATATCACTAATATATCTTATACTTTTCAAGTAAGTGATAAATTTTAATATTTTTAAAGGAAATGTTACAAATGTGATTCAAATACTCCAAATCAATAAACAATGGTGTCTCAAAATCTTATTACATTGTCTACTTTAACTTCACTTAATAGAATTACTTTTGTTCATTTTGAAAAGTAATCGGTGGTAGCCAAAATAAAACAATTTCTTTTAGATTATATAAGTTCCCAAACTTTCAAACGGCCACAATGCCTGTGTTGGATGTAATGTGTCTGCGTATATTTGATTTTGGTGACATTTCTTGACATATTCAATACGATCTAGAACCATTCTAGGCTAATAATATCCCATTTGTTTAATTTTGATCTTCATCCTTAGGCCAGATTATGCGTCACACATTTTCTCATGGACTTCAACCATCAATATTTAACGTTTGATCTTAAACATTGTAAACCATATTTGGTCAAATAAGTAGCAATATAATGTATCATTCACAAATGCGTATTGTAATGCTCTTTGTGACACTTGATGGGCCTTTGATTTATCCTCTAGTAATCCACTACTTTTAAGATGGATGATGAATAGTTCTTCCTAATCATCATCTTCACTTATTTGCTAACTTCTTAATTTTTTTTTAAAAGCTTCAAGAAAGGTTAGAGCTAATGCTTTTGGACTATTATTGTGGTTAGTTCTATTTGAAAATTTATCATTTTCATAGCTAATTTAGCTAACACATCAGTTTTACCATTTTCTTAACATGATGCCCTAATAATCGTTACATCAGAGATTTGTTTTAGGAATTCTAGAGCATGTTTATAATAAAACACTAATTCAAGTTTATTAATTTTAATGGTCTCGACTATTTGTTAGATTATGAACTGCGAGTCTCCAATCATATGAAGTTTTTAAAATTTCATACTAATTGCTATCTTTAGGCTTGCAATTAATGCTTCATATTTGACCTTGGTGTTAGTTCCAGCTTCAAACAAACTAAATGAATATCACAATATACTGTCATGCGGTGCAATGAATTTTAGACCAATTCTAACCTATCTTATAGGTAATTCTGGTAATTTAGCTGATTTTATTGATGAAACTTCATCAAAGTTCTCATTCTTATGATTGTTGAGCTTTCTTTACTTAGATTTGTTCGTTAGACAATTCATCATTGAGTAGAGCTGCTAGTAAAGAGTGGTAAGCTAGAAAGTCAACAAGAGCTTGACCTTTTACTTTTATAAGATATATGTTATGTCAAATTGGAGCAACAAGATTGTCAATTTGGTCGAGTGACTCGTTAAGATAGGCCTAATTATTAAGAATTTGAGAGGATCAATTTTAAATATTAAAATTATCTTATGTGATAGCATGTAATGGTGTAACTTTTAAGTAGCAAATATCAATGCTAGACATTATTTTTCAAAAGGAGAGTATTTTACTTTACTCCTATTAAACATTGACTTAAATGATATAGAACATTTTCTTTTTTCTCTTCATTATTTTGAGCTAATAGGGCTCTAGCGATTCTCCCGTGATAATATTAATGATTTTCTTGTTATTGGCGTTAAAATTGAGGAATGTAACAAATATTATTTTATATTGTCAAATGCATCTTATAAGAATCATCTCATATAAATGGTGTATTCTTTTTCATTAGTCAAGAAAAATGTGGGCGTTTGCCAGAGAGGTTGGAAATAAACCTCTTGATGTATGTTAATCTACCTTATAACGAACATAGCTACTTTAAGGTTTTAGGTGGTGACATTTTTATTATTACCTTAATTTTGGATGGATCAATTTAAATTCCTCTATTGTGCACCATAAAACCTAAAAAATTTCTATAAGTAATGTCAAAAGCACATTTTAAAGGATTTCTTTTAAATTGAAATTTTGAGAATCAATACAATTCTTAAATCACTTATATGCGCTTTGAGTTTTCTTTTTAAAACGTAGCATTTTACATACTTATATATAAGATCATTGAAGATGTGGATCATTGTCACTGGGTATCTAGCATCGACATTTTAAAATTAAATGGCATCACTTTGTAATAGTAAATGTTAATTAGCGTATGAAAGGATGTATGTTTCTTATCTTCCAGAGTCATTTTAATATGGTTGTAGCTCGATGAACCATCCATAAAAAAGAACATCTCATAATTTGACGTATTATCATGAGTTTTACGTTTGATAATGGAAAATCATATTTTGGGCATATCTTGTTTAAATCTTGGAAGTTAATGCAAACCTAAATTACCCATACTTTTCTTCATAGGAACAATATTGGCATTCCAATTAGTATATTTTTTCTTCCCGAATGAATCTTCTTCAATAAACTTATTGGTTTTAACAATTACTTGTTATGCAATTTCTAATTGTATTCGCCTTGATGCTTGCTTTATAGGCGATATAAGATTTAATGGAGAGTTTATGTACTAACACATTTAGTATGAGGTTGCTGACAAAAGTTGGTCTAGGATATTCTTCAATACCCAAGTTAATTTTTTGAAGTTCATCAACAGTAACTTGCCTGCCTTTTTCAAATTCTTTCGTGGTTTCTTTAAGGTTAATTAATTGATCTTCAGGTGTATTTTCATCCTCATGTGAAAGATCTTTTTTGTTTATTTGTTGTTTCAAATGAAATATCTTCTCCTTCTGACATGGCATAGCATGAGCCCATTGAAGGAAAAGCAAACAAGCGTCATATAGCTCGTCCTATGTGATGAACATTTCATATCTTATAGGAGTTTGTGCATTATCCTTTCAGAAGCCTTTTAAATAGTCACACACTTGTTTGTGTAGGTTGAACATTCTTCTTAACCAATCTCTCTATGGATGTTAGAAAGTATTGGAGAGTTATTGAGATATCTTCTTCTCGATTAACTCTTAGGCAAGATTTGTAACTTGTTCTTCTATTTTGTAAAAAAGGATCTCATGTTCATGTTGACCCTCACTCACTCCCTCTTCCACGAGCATGCACCCACACCCAATGGAAGCTGATCCTCTCATTCCATTCCTTCCTCAACCGCTCCGCTTCCTACGAGCAACCGCTCCCTCCTTGTGTGGGATCTCCCCTAAGCAGCAGCCTCAGCCTCGGTTCTCATTGGAAACCCTCTTCTCCTCCTCGTCCATTTTGAAACGCCTCGATCCTTTTCCACCATTCTCTTTCGGTTGCTATTGTTCGTCAGTCCCTTGTAAAGAATAGTTCTATCCCCTCCATTCAAACTCCCACAAAGCCTCCAAACTCTCTAAGCCACCTAGTTCGACTCCTTTCGTTGGCTCTTTGTTCATCCTCCTCAGTCGAAAGCTCAAGTTCTAAGTCTCGGTTTGTCTCCCATTGAGCCGGTTTCCATTCTCCCTCGTCTTCTTTTGAGCTTGAACGATCTATAAGCTTCCTTGTTCGCAAACTCTTGATTAGTAAACATTTACTCGTCTTCTTAAATCATAAATTCCCATGAAAATTCTTAGTGACCTCTCCTTTTATAGCGAGGGTAG
This sequence comes from Cymbidium sinense, assembly GCA_021442155.1. NCBI lineage: Eukaryota > Viridiplantae > Streptophyta > Magnoliopsida > Asparagales > Orchidaceae > Cymbidium > Cymbidium sinense. Next base: position 122,529,668 of record CM038224.1, on the reverse strand, counting down.
TAACTCACATCAGGGTTCCTCTCAAGATACTTTCCGATTTCTCCTCTCGAGCACATAGCTGCATTACTCTTGACCTTCCTTTGAGTCGAGAAAGGAACTCATCATCGGTGGTTCTCTCTCGATCTCCAACAATTCCTCTTTTCTTTCCCCCCCTCACCTCTTGCTAGGTTAACAAAACAACAACTATTGTGTTTATTTTCCTAGTTTAATCTTGCTTCCCACACCCAAATCAAACCATTAATTTCCTTTCTTCATATTCTATCTCTTTAGGCTAAATGAAATATTGAATTCAAATGTTATTACTTTTCATTTGCAAATCAATCCCATATAGACATGCAAGTTTATTATTGTTGCTAGTCGTAGATATGTAGGAATATATGAATGTGTGGAAATGGATGTATGTATATGCATATATTTGTCTTTATGTAGGTTTGAATGTCTCGTCATCATCGGGGTGGAGAAAATCAAATGATGTCATAAGACAAGCTCTTCGCTTCATTAGGCATCGTAAGCCAAACTTGTTAGATGTGACACCCTATGTTTAATATTGCCAAATTTTGGGAAATTTTAAACCAAAAAAGAAGGGGTTTGAATGTATATATATTGCATTGTATTGGTTCTCTTATTTAGGTGATTAAAAATTTAAATCTTATCAGGCGTAACATGATTGAAATTCGGCAGAGGTGCTTTAAAACACCAATCGTCTCATCGATATGTCGTAAAAAGCATAATGTAGCCTACGAGGATGACAGGAATCTTTGGCGAGTCTTCAAATTTTGTCAAATTATTTGGACTTAATAAAAAAATTGATTTAAGTTAAATATAAAATATAAAATACTAAATAAATAAATTGAAAATTAAATATAAATAAATTTGAAATGAATTTGAAAGAGACTTAAGTACAAATAAAATTAAAAATCATATTTCAAATAAGAAAATAGGGATCAAACTCGAGTGAAATAAATTTGAATTCCTTTGATATACATGACCCAAATCTCATAATATTTTGCTTAAAATAATCCAAAAGAAAAATCTTAGTGAATCATTGAAGATTTATAATGGGATTAAAACATAATTTTAAGTGTAATTCAAGTGAGGCTTGAAGCTCCAAATTCATAAGAAACTTGCAATAAATTTGAAATTTGGTTATATATATTGATATGGAATTTAAAATAAAGTCAAATGGGTTTGATCGTTCTTACATGAAGAATATAAGGAACATACTTTTCTATATGATTAAATAGAATGGTAAATCAAAATGCCACACTTAATATTGTACGCAAGGCACCATTTGAAAATTTTAAACAAAACGTCACCGGATCAACTCTTTCTACAAAACAGAAAATACTAAATTAAATTCTACAAAATTATAGGGCTTTCTTCAATTAAAAAATTAAGAAATTTTATCATAATTATGATTTTCAAAGTCAATGACTTAATTAGATGAAATTATCTAAGATATAAATTTCTGTATTTTACATAGATTTAAAGTGCAAATTTAAATGCGAAAAGGCTGTCTTGATTAAGTTGGAATTGAAAAAATAAAATTAATCTCATAATTTAAACATAAAATTATAATTATTAAAATACTTTGGAGCTCGACATGTATTTAAACTTAGTGTCGAGGATCTTTGTGGTTATTTCGTTGGTCTTAAGGAGGTCGATTAATAAAACCTAAAAATCCAATAATAATATTATAAGAAATTCAACTTAGTGAAACATCTGAGAAGTTAATTCTATCATATGATATGATAAGATCATCTATTAAATTAATTAGAGTCGATAGGATATGAAACAATACTACGATGATGGTTGTGTTGAATGAAAATTTCAACCTGAGGGGATAATTTTATTAAATTATGGTTGTAATTTCAGATCAAATTAATGTAAATTAAATATCAATCTAAATGTAAAATCTAACATGTCATTAAGTGTTAAATGCTTAAATGAAATTTAATCTTTGAAAGCTTAAAGCAAATCTAACTCAATCTTCTTAATTTGTTGAAGGTGATAAATTAAGAAGAATCAAAGAGCCAAATCAAGTATTCTACTATGTTCACTCTCAATCAATCTCATACATGACATGGCTTCATGTCTCTAATTATGGCAACGTTTGGAAATCACCAGTATACCAATGAAAATATACAGCCAGCCCAAAACTCAAACTGATTATATCGGGCAAACACTCACCCCAAATCTAAGATTTCTTTGGCAATCCGTGTAGCGACAAAGATATTTTTGGTTGGTTAACTATCTCCTCTTAAACGATGGATAGAGCGGGATGACGAGAGATTTAGACGTCATCATCCATCCCGCTTTAAGTTAAGATGATGAAATTCATAAGCTTAAATTTTAAACTCCACATATCTACGTTATTTCTGATCTAACGACTAGCTTTAATCGAAAGTTCTTTCTCAGCATTGAGAGGGATATTTAACTATAGGTGCTCACACCTATAAGAAACCTGGAACCAGATCTAAAGTCCTCGCAAAATGAAGGTGAAATCTTTGGTAGTTTCTTATCTACTATTCCATCTGTCATAATAATAGTTGAGTCAGACATAATAAATGATGAAATATTTAATTCTTGTTATTAGGAGCCTGTTCACAAGCTTTTCCAATTTATGTTCATTTATACAAATCTCTTTGTTTGCTTTTCGTTTAATGGTACATAATTAGTTGAAGCACCAAAGCGAATGCCAACAAACAACTCACTCTTTCTATATGATGACAAAAACCAATAATCACGTTAATCCTTTCTAATATAAATCAACTTTTATTTCATATGGTGTTGACTATATTTGATTTCTTGCATTAAAAACATGAACATCTAAAATTTTTTTTGGAATAAAAAATCGATCGATGAGAAGGTAGGGAGGCAAAGAAATTAAACTTCTTTAAAAAATTCATCTATTCATCACTTTTGTCAAGATAACAGTCAATTATCCATCCATGAATGTTGACTTATAATATCCATGTGTTATAAATATTTTAAATATTTATCCTTTTATTACACATTCAAATACCATATTAAATTATGAGTTATTTTTCAAATAAAATTCATAAATTATTTACATAATTGCATCTTCAATTATATACATATATCAAAATAATACTATTTTAATAGTACATAAAACTATTTAAATAATTTGCATAACATATACCCATATACAATAATCTTAATAACAAAAGAACTTTAATTTAATATAACATGCAACTATCTAATTAAATTGCATGCATATAACAAAAGAATTTTAAATTAAAACTTTCATACAACTATTTACCTACATAAACATGATTAAATAAATTAAAGATAAATATAAAAATTATTTTACTAATAATGGATCTAACATGATTATAAGAATAAAATGTATATCTATTAAATTAAATGTAGATTTAGTTAAGAATAAGATCTCAAAAAATTATAAGTAATCATAGATCTAAGAAAAAACATTTATCTAAAAAAATAATATAGATCTAAAGAAAACTATAAATATAGAAATATTATAAAAAAAGCATACATCACAAAATCAAAAAAGTTAACAAATGAAACTTGAATTTTGTGGGTAGAGCATATCTTCAAATCTATTGGATAAATGGAGCAAATCTAGCCTATATGAAGTGATCTAAGCTACAAAACAAGGTAAGTAGTTGCAAAGGAAAGAGAGGGGAAAGAAATTAGGGAAAAAAGTGCTCATAGGTTAAAAAATATCAATATTGGTGGGTTTTTTTTTTTTACATAAGCAAATTTCTTAACAATAAAATAAAATAAAATAAAATAAAATCAAAATCAAAAATAATATCAAAAAAATTCTCTTAAATTATTGTTGGATTTTCTGCTAAAGAGTTTGCAGCAACCTGATAGTTTTGTTCACTAACACTATGTTTTCTAGTAATCTTGGCTAAAAATTCCTCGAAAGAATTCATATATAATTCATTATTGTTCAATAGTAAAAGAAAGCATCTCTAGGATTGAGAGTGATGCACAAAAGAAAAGCATAAAAGAGAAAAGTAAACATGATACAAAAGACATCAAAATTTATATGATTTGATTGCAACCAAACCTACATCCATACTAGAGGAAAGAGGATATGATCCGCTAAAATATAGAAGCTACAAATATGATGAATAAAAGCACTCATCATCTCTTTCTTAATCTCAAGTACATGCTTAAATAAAAGTAGAATCTCTCACACGAAGTTGATTATCTCTAATAGAGATACCTACCACCAAGATATAAGTCCACCAAAATCCTCAAAATAAACTGCGAATAGTGAAATCCTACAATTGTTATTTATAGTGAGAAATCAAGATTCAGATTATTTTGTACTCACCAACAAACCAT
>CM038224.1:122455324-122520324 GCA_021442155.1 Cymbidium sinense | reverse complement strand
TACAACTCGAAAGCCTCACGTGAGTTTCTCATTGTATATTCTTCAAAACATAAAATGAATATCGATTGATGTTCACTTGAAGTCATAGTGATTTCATTACTTCATTGTATCTTGGATGTGGAACCATTCCTTCTTTGTGCCAACTAAACCGTTTAGTAGGAGACAAACTTATACCTCCCAAAAGTTTGAGGTCAATTTTGGGTTATGAAAATAATTCACATTTGATGGCATAGCTATCTCTCTCTAAGAAACTTGAGCATTAAAACAAGTAGAATCAAATGCCTAGTTACTAATATTGCGTAAAACTTGAAGGTATCGATTGGGGAAGGCTCGGGAGGTATTCCTAGCTATTTCAGTTTCAATTAAAAACCATCTATTATTGATATAAATACAAATACAGAAGCTGACCCACATTAGATGTTTGTGACTTCCAGGATTTCATGAAGTTTCTTTTCATATTTGTTTCGTATTTAGTTGATTTTGTTTGTAACACATTGAAATAAGGAGTTCTGAAAAAACATGTTATTTTATGTTCGTGGGAGTAGACATATGCTTCTTTTTAAATTCAATTGCATATATTGGAGTAATGAAATCTAATTTATGCATACTTGATATGTATAACTTCAAGTGTGAGTAAATAGGGGTAATCATCTTATGATATTGATATGATACATGCAATACATATATGATAGATGGACACGAGATATAGGACATGGGCAACTAATGCTTGAAGGAACAAACTAACATTGCGAGGAAGAGGAGATGAAGATTGAAGATATTACTTTACATGAACAACCGGTAGAAAGTGGCCCAACATTTGATTTGGCTTTAATACAATTGAATTATGTTGTACTTGTATTTTTTTCTCTTTCTTTGTTAATTGTTTATAATTTTTATTTGTACATTATATATTTATATTCATAAATTGTATTAATATGAAAAACTATTTACATTGTACATTACATTGTATCAATATGTATACACGTAGCTTTAAGAACTTTAGTTAATAAAATTTCTATTATTTGTTTGGTAACTTTAAAATTTTTTTTTAATCTGTCTCTATAATTTAGGAATCACAATAAACCGAACTCTAATTCAGTTTATTTGGTTCGGTTTATATGATTTTTTTGTGCTAATTTGGTCGGTTCGATTTTTCCAAAACAACGGTTTAGTTTATTCGGTTGGATCAAAACATAAACTGAATAAGCCAAACTGATCGAATGCTCATTCTATATATATATATATATATATATATATATATATATATATATATATATATATATATATATATATATATATATATATATACAGCTCCTAGGAAGGCTTCCGGAAATGCGATAGGGAAGAATATATGGGTGGGGATATTTTTGTCATTTTGTTAATTACGTACTGTGTTGGGCCCGGAATCTGCGAGGCTTGATATTTTTGGCGGTTTTGCATATTGATCCCTAAATATTTTTGTTTTTAAACAACTAAATGCTTTAGTTTAGGGCAGCTTTCTGATTTTTTTTTTTATTTTTCAGAAAATAATTATAATTGTATTGACTGTCAGTAAAATTTTATGATGAAAAAATAAATTTAAGAATTAAAATTATTAAAATATGATATGATTAAAATATTATTAATTTAGCATTATTTTAACTTTCTAAAATTTTATTTTTTTCATAATAATTTTATAAGCATCTTTATAAAATTTTAGCTCTTCAAATAAATTCTTAATCTATACATTTTTAAAAATTAATATTTATCAATTAAATTAGCTTAATTTCTACTTTCTAAAAGAAAAAAATTAGTTATGTACATCTTAGTTTGATTTTAATTAATATAAACTTTATAAATTAAATTATTATATTTAATTTAAAACTTCTCTCTTCTGAAGAGTTTGGCATCCATATTTGTTTGCACTCATTAATTGAGTTTGTGTAATAAGTTTTTATAAAGTTTTCTGGATTTTTTACACGTAACTAAGCTTTTTTTTTTTTTTATTTGGATCACCTAAATATGGAGTATAAAGATACAATAAAATTATTATTATTTTAGTTATTATTAGATAGTATACTATAGTTTTTTACATTGCTGCCACGGCAATCAAACTTGTTTAATAGATTGGACAATTATATTATGAAGAGGCTAAAATGGTGAAACCCACTCATTATATTCTGAAATTTTTTTAAAAAAATTAATGACGCAGTATACTATATACATTCCTCATATGAGGGGAGGCCAAGTGAAGGAGAAGGGAGACAAGCAAGAGAGAGGACAGAGCTCTAAAGATCCTCCAAGCACAATCGATCGTGTACCGACAGCCGACCACCGCCGTGCCGCCATCACCGCCGCCGTGATCCTTGCCGAATCTCTCGGTCCATCATGAGGATTTCTACCGAATTGTTTCCGTGATTTCTATCGATTGCTCCGCACGCTTCACCATCATCCGACTACTAAGAATGTTATAACCTCGATCGGTCATTACATACTGTTCCTTTCATATACAATTATGTAATCCCTGATCGGGAAGATCTTGTACTCAAACAGATAGTGGAAGTTTTTGTTTGCCAGCCTGATTTTTCCCTCTTTTCGAGATTTTTCACGTAAAAATTCTGGAGTTTTATTGTTCACTCTTTAAATACCTGTGTGTGTGCTAGATTTCATAACGAAGCTAAGGCGAATACTTTTACTCTACCGCAACTAGTTTTCTAGCACGCAACATATATGTTTTGGAGTACAAAGTTTAAGTTTTCCCGATAACATGATTACAATATAGTTTGTGAGAAATCCTGACAATGAGAATTTCAGAATCATGTTACAATAACTACGCGAAGAATGGATCAGAATCTGCTGTTGATACGGTCACGATTGATCGCGGATCGACGATAATCGTGGTAATGAAAAATTGAACTTCTAGCTCTATCTCGCCTTTTCTCCCAAGTTCTCAGCTCCCCACATAAAAATGGAGTCTTATTTATAGGATTCGAGAGACATTTTGGTCAGAATAAAATCCCAAAATACTTCATTGGACAGTTTATATCGATTCATTTGATCATAGATAATTTGTTTGTGATTTGATCATTCAAATGACATTCGATTTGAATAATCTTAGGCTCGTTGGATTCGTCTCGTCGAGCCGCTAGATTCGACTATAAACATGTCAAATTTAGAAGTCATTTGATCATCAATTAGTGTATCAAAGTTTTCAGGTGTAGTCTTTAAGCTTAATTCGAGCTCATTTGGGCTCCACTTCACCTAATTTTGGTAACTTTGAACTTGTCTAGTTGAGTCATTTAATTCAATTGTATATACATATTATTTTGTTATTCGTATTTGATTTGATAAATTTTAATTTGATATATCATTTATCCTCTATTGTTGAAAGCTAAATTCTATTTCATCCAAAAATATTCTAAATTTTTTTAAGTCCATAAACTCATTGATAATTAAAAATTATAAAATTTGTTATTTGCTCAAATTAATTCATATTTTTACTTTTTATTTTAATTATGGCTGGGCTTTCGTTTCCGGAATATGGAAAGCATTTATGATCGTCCTTATTAATTTATATATATTTTTTCTGCACATTATTTTGGAGGCTAGAATTTGTATGGGAAGGTCCCTTTTGTTAATTATTATTTTTAATAGAAGTTGAAGAGATTTTTTTTTATATGGGTGGCATTTGGTTTGAAAGAGGGAGCCGTGGGCCCCACAAATTTTTTTTTTTTTGTCGTGAGTGAGATAGAGAGAGGGACGTGGAGAGAGAGAGAGAGAGAGAGAGAGAAAGAGACAAAATTATTATTATATATAGTTTTTAATAAAGCATGTGAATAATTTTTTTTAATTTTAAAATATCAATAATTTTCTCTACTCTCTTATTTAGAAAGATGAAAATTATATATATATAAATATATATATATGAAGAGTTTTTTTAATTATTTTTTAAAAGAATTTGAAAGGTCAATTTTTAAGTATAAATATTCTCAAAAGCTAAGAAAAAACTTGCATATTTCTTTATTCTCTTTGACAGCCTCCACTGACCTGTATAACGATATCGACCCTCATCGCAAGCTCCAGTTCTCCCCGATATCAGGATTTTCAACTGACATGGTTAGGCGGCGTGTATCCCGAATTCAGACTCTAATACGCTTACACTTTCTTCTCTTTGGTTGCCTTTATTGACCTATATAATGGTGCTAACTCTCCCTCGCAGGCTTCAGCTCTCCTCAATAATGGGATTTTCTACTAACCCGGTTAGGCGGCGTGCATCCTGAATTCGCGCTCCAGGGTGCTTACACTTTCTTCTCTTTGGTAGCCTCTAATGATCTATATAATAGTGCCGACCCTTATCGTAGGCTCTAGTTCTCCCCGATCTTGGGGTTTCCAACTCCCTGGTTAGCCTCATCCAATTGACTCTAGTGTGCTTTCTCTTTGTCCACTAACTCAGATAATGGGTCAACCTCATCACAGATTCCAGTTCTCCTCAATCTAAGGGTTCCCAACTTATCTAGCAGCTGCATCCCAAATTCAGCTCTAGATGCTTCGCTTTTCTTCTCTTTAGTCGCCCATTAACTTGTATAACGATAGACCCCTCGTAGCTCTAGTTCCCCCGATCTCTGAGTTTCCAACCCATCGGTTAAAGTGCATCCCAAATTCGACTCTAGTGTGATTCAAGTTTGAAAAATAAAGAAAATCTTCATGGGTGAGCATCCTTCAACATATATTCCAATGTCAAAAAATACAAGATGATGGGTTATGAAGCATCAGGGGATAGCGAGATTTGACGATGTAATGTCAACTATCAACAATGATATTTTGATAATCTTCATGAAGAAGTTTCATTTTTCAAATGATTTGGTGTCTATTCCTCCTAAAAGATCGCAACAAGCTTAATCTCCTCCATCAAAATTGTACCTTTGAGGCTTTGCATTCTAATACTTTTGATGTACATGTATCTTCTAAGACTTTAACTTTTGAGATTTTGATGTACTTGACCTTCTCGTTTTTATCTTCTTTTTTTGATGTACCTATACCATTTAAGGCTTTCGCCTACTGAGATTTTTGATGTACATGTATATGATGACAATTATAATATAATAAAATTATTTAGATTAAAATAATTATTTTGAATAAATTCATTAAAAAATATTTTCAAAAAGTGTTAGTGCTCCTCTCCTATAAAGAAAGATGGAACGATTTCTCGATCAGTTTGTGGACGAATGAATAATTGCTATTGAGATCCTAAGCAAGTGAGTGCTCTACATGTCTCATAATAAATTTTTTTTTTATTTTGATTAGTTATATAATTGATCCAAAGCATTCAAGTTCTAGTTTTATGTATGTAGGAATACTACGCAAGAAGAATGGATGGGTGCATGATGAACAATGAGATGGAGAAGCAAAATGTAGCTCAATGTCTGGTGGTAGCCCTAGAACGAAGAGTGCCTCATGTGAGTATCAATTTATACATTTATTTGTTGAATGAAAAAAAAATGCTAGAATAGCATATTAATTGAATATGATTTATTATAGCTCTATATAGACATGGTTTGTTGTTAGACGTGATTCGAGCATCCAGGGAGAATGATCTATCAATAGCCAAGGCAAAGTTTGTCAAACAAGAGAAATTGGTCATTGGCACTTTCTACATCATCAATGCCTCATCATCTATTGATGAGAGAGATTGATCAACAAAGGTTGGAGGCGGTATGCAACAATATTGGCAAAAGACATCATCTTTGATAGGAAGAAAGATTATAATCATGGCTAAGAGTATTATGGTTATAGAGTAGATTGGCCTAGACCTAGCATGCACCTTAACAACTTAAAGTGGACTAGCCTACTATTTCATTGGAGATGGCATGGGCACTCTATATTCAAATCCTTGAGAAGCATTTTATGGTCTTATATCGAGCAAATATGCAATAATTTTAGTTTTACCCAATCATAATAAGTCATAATATCAAAAGAAAATTGTTAATAATGGAGAACTTCTACATTGTAATATTACTTAAAAGAAAACTTGTACTACAAAGAAAGGGAAAATGTATGAGCATGTGATGTAGAGGCTTAATTACTAAATTTAGTGAAGTCATCCTTGTTGATCTCTAATTGTGATTGTAGTTGATACTACTAAATCACTTAATAATTTAATGTTTATTTTTCTTTTAAATGTATCTAGCTTGTTGTACACCAGACCCCTTAATAGCAAATAAAATATCTTTATATATCTGTGTGCTCCTCACATAAATCCTAACTAGAATAGTGGTGGGATCAAATCAACCTTCCTCCATCATATCCTAACTCTTCTCATACAAAGCATACTACACTTTAAATTAATTAAATATGGTTGGCTATCAAAAAATAAAAAAAAATATTCTAATTTATGATATATCTAAATTTTATGAGAAATATCACAATATATATTATATATAACATTAGGACATAATAAATACAAAATATTGATCAAAAATATGTTGGACGTATATATCATTGGGATATTTAATAAAAAATAATAAATAAATGTCATATTAAAAGTTTGTATATATATATTGCATAGCTCAGCAGCTATAGGAATTTGGAGTTTGTTTTATAAGTTTTATTCATTAAGTAGAAATATGTTGTCTCATTTCAAACATTATTTGAGCAATTTTAGTTTCATTAAATTTTTTTTTCTTCTTTATTTTTAACGTCATTGTTTCTTTTAGAAGAATTATGCGGTATATATGTAAAACTTTTTTTTATTAATTAATGTTGATATTATTTTTTTTTTTCTAGGAAAGCTGGTAGCATTCTTTTGTTCTTAATATTTGTAGTTAGAATTTATTTTAATTTTTAAATGCAAATTATTCGGCAACATCTTATTAAAAATAAATAAATGAATAACTGAAACCTATCGTTGCCATAATTTTCTTGAACGCTCACATTACATTTTCTACATCTCCGATAGCCTTACAAACTCATTAAAACCCTTGAATAAAAAATATTCGCAAAAGTCGGCGGTGACCGATAATTATGAGAGGTTATCTTATTAATAAAATTTATTTAATTTTTTTAATATTTGATTTAGAGTGTTATCTATTTTTCTGCGCAACGACTTTCATTACTTTTATTTTAACGAATGATATTCTGTTAATTGTGAGATAAAAGTCGTGAATTCAGAATTATCGGTGGTGACCGATTATTATGGGAGAAGGGAAACTAAATTATTTTTTAAGTATATTTTTATCTGAAAATAATTATATGAGCTCTAATAGAATTAAATTTTGTAAATTACGAAGCAACCAGTCTTCTTAATTAAGCTTAGCCCTAGTCTGTTTATTTTTTCCCCTTTAAAATCATGTAAATTTAATCGACGTGAAATAAGATTTCAAGTAATAAAAAGAGACTCATATAGAAGGCAAAGTAATTAAAAGAACTTTGTATATTTGAACAAATAAATCCATTAAAAAAAAAAGAATACGCCTACGTGAATCACTTAGATTTTTTATTACACTTTTCATAAATTAAAAAATATATATTTTTTAAAATATGTCTCGATCAAATTTTGATCTCATCATTTCTCCATCCTATTCTAACTCTTCTCATTCAAATCACATGACATTTTAAATTAATTAACATTATTGACCATAAAAAAATATCTTGCAGGCATTTTGGAGCCGATCTTGGCGCCGAGTGCCATGGTGCCGGACGCATGCCGTAGCGCCCATGCACCATGGGGAGCTGCTTAGCGCCGCGGACGCTGGCATGGCGTCAGCGGCGGCGAAGGGTCGGCAGGAGTGTGCGGGGGCTGGGTGGTATGAAGGGCAGCGGTGAGTGGGCGGCCGCTGCCATGAGGAGCTTCGACTGGCACTGTCGCAGCGATGCGTCCGTTTTCTCCAGTTTTGGCTTATTTTGGCCCATTTCCGCCCGTTTCCACCATCGCGTCGCCGGGTCGCCGCCAACTCTCGGTTATCGTTGCCGATGATCGCCAAACTCGGCCGGGTCCAACGAGGTCGCTTAACACCTCTTTCGAGGGAAAATCGGAGCCTGCATGAACTACGGGTCTTGATCACCTCCAACCCGACCGGTCCGATGATGTCAAGCACACCTCTTTCGAGAGAAAACTAGAGCTCGTGCATGAACTACGGGTCTGATCGCCCAACCGGCCGGTCCGACGAGGTTAGTTAACACCTCTTTCAAAGGAAAACTGGAGCCTTGCCGTATGGACTACGGGCCTTGATTGCCTCCAAACCCGGTCGGTCCGACGAGGTCAGTTAACACCTCTTTTGAGGGAAAAATGAGCTCATGGAACCACCTTGATCGCCTCCAAATGACCTTCTCTCAAGAAGAAGAGATTTCTCCCTCGCTCAGGGGTTTTATTTGTTGTGTGCTAGAAACCAAAGGTAGAGTAAAAATTTACTTTAGTCGCTTATGAGTCCAACATGTGTATTTAAAGACAACAAGAAACTCCAAAATTTTACATGGAAAATCTCAAAAGAGGGAAACCACTGGCCTCCCAAAGAAAATCTTCCACTATGTATTTCTTTAAGTAGATCTTCCATGACTGGATTACGTATCAAGTATGTGAGAAGGAATAAGCTACAATAATGACATGAGAAGGAACATCGACAAAGGTTGTCATGATGGAGACCGGAACCGGGCCAGGGTCGACGGTGATCGATGATGGCAATCGGCGCCTGCGGGTCGGGCGATGATGACTGACGATGATGTTGATGACGATGACCGACAGTAGTGGTCGACGATAACCCACCGCATGACGACGCAGGATCGGCCGTGGCCGACGGCTGACGATCAGCTGGCACGATTATGCCTGAGGATCTTCAAGCTCTAGAACTCTCCTCCCTCTTGCTTGGCTCTTCTTTCATTTGCCTCCCTCATGTGAAGAATGAGGGGTTATTTATAGATTGAGGAGCGCCCTTATAAATACATGCAAAACCCGCACCACACCACTCCATCGGATGTAAATGATTCCGATCATGTGATGTATTTCAGTATTTCAATGCTCAAATGAAGTCTAAATTATGAGCTTGTTAGATCCGTCGAGACGCTCAATTTGACTATAAACACTCAATATTTAAGAGTCATTTAGGGATTTAATACTTCGTTTCAGTTACGTATTGCTCTTTAAAGTGCTTTCGATCTGTAGTCTTGACTTCGAGAATTAGATTGCTTTTGACATCAAGATTATGTTTAAATTTAGTAGTATTTTGTGTCATATCATTATTTTTATAAAACATAAGACATCTTACATTATCTTAATTTGATATAGGTGGATATGCGAATAGACATGGTATACTACTAAAATTGTTGATTACGAGTGATTTGGATCTCATCATATCCAAATCTTATATTTAATCTAATAATGGTTGGTTCATGGATACCTTCTACATCGATCATAATGGCCAAAACTTAGAAATCCTACTCTCATAAACTATATAGAACAATCACTCAATGTAGCTCAAAATCAAAATGAATCTAATGGTCACCAAGTCAAAAGCAGCAATGGTAACATAGTTCGTGCTGATCACTTCACGTCTAATTGCGTAGCCCTTGAAATACTCTTCCTTGACCGCCCTGGCATTTTCTCTGAGATAATCACTATTCTCGTCAATCTCTCTTGTGTCATTAGCTCTGGAGCAATGTGGACCCATAATGGCCACGTCGCTTGTATTCTCTATTTAAAAGAACAAGGAGGTCAACCCATTCTGTCGAGCTCATGTGGTTTGCTTGGGAGAATATGTTGCAGGGGTAGTGGGCCCACTACTTCTCTGGCTATGGGGTGTGCAACTGAATCTACAATGCTTGTCGGATACACCGCGCGACTTCATTGATGCAAGTGTGCAAGGATTTGAGGTTGGACCACCGCCATTATCATTTAAGGAGGATCAATTCAGCATGGATAAGATTAAAGATGCCAAAAGAAGTTTGGTGGTGTCAATAAAGGTAAGAATCACGATGTGTCAACCTCAAGTCTTGAAAATTGGAAGGAGGAATTACTTGTGAACATGAAGTAGAGATAGACCTAAGTTGATGTTTGATATAATGTGCGTTTTGACAGATTTAGATTATGATATATTACATGGCTCCATTAGTTCCCATGGATCAGGTTGATTGATTGATTAATTTTGACTTCTAAAGTTTTAACTTTGAATTTGTTTAAAAATTAATTTTGTCAATGCAGGAATACTTTGTTCGACGGACAAATGGGTGCACAGTGTTGAATGAGATGGAGAAAGAGAATATAGTTTGAAGTTTAGCTGCAGCTATTAATCGAAGAATGGTTCCAGTGAGTATTGATCTTCGCATTTCTCAATTGATTTGAAAAAAATGTCATGTTATATGCATATGTTTATTATTGAGTACATGGGCTAAAGATGGAGATGCACACTGTGGATCGACATAATTTGCTCTCAGATGTGGGCAATGCATTAAGAGAGAATAGCCTGTCACTCAAAAGGGCAAAATTTGCCAAGGAGGATGGCTTGGCCATTGGAGCTTTCTACATCAATGATGCTTCATCATATGCTGATGCAAACTATATTGATCAACAACATTTGGGCGTTGTTTAATGAAATTGGTGGAGGTGTCTTCTTGAAAGAAGAATGATCGTAGCATTAGCTCCCGAAAAGGGATTTGGAGTTTGTTTTCTAGGTTTTATTCATTGGGTAGAAGTGTGTGGTCACATATCAAGCATTGCTTAAGCAATTTTAGTTTCATTAGATAAAACTTTTTTTATCTTCTTTGTTTTTAGAGTAACTAGATTTTTTTTTCAAGAAATGCTGGTAGTAAATTTTTTCTTCAAAAACTGTTGGTAGCATTGTTTTATTCCTAATTTTTATAGTTAGAACTTATTTAGTTTCTAATTTTTGTAGTTAGACCTTATTTATTTTATTTAGTTGTGTTTAAGTTTTCAATGCACATTATGCTGAATTTCTTTTAAATAAATATTAAAATCAAATGAATTACGATATAAATTTATAACATTAAAAAAAACAAAAACAGTAAAAACGCCTCAAAACGATGCCTAAGTTAATAGTTAGCCAAAACTTTAGTAAAAAGCAAGTATAAAGAACTAATTAAAGAAAGGATAGCATTAATCTGTCTTAAAAGCTCAAATAGAGTGTGGCGAGTGGGAATCAGTGAGTGGGTGAGGTCATTTGGACAGAAAATGAGGGATAATAATAGTTGCATTTTGGGTATGTGGAAGAGCATAGTTGACAGTTAGATAGACAATAAATATGATCAGTTAAATATTAATAAAAGCTATTACAAATTTAAAAAAAATATGCTATTTTAAAGAAATGTCTTTTTAATAAGAGGGATGTGGATAAATACCACATATATATTTACATGTTTAACTCTAAATATTGTCATTTACTTATATATTTATATTTTAAAGAAATGCCTTTTAATAATAGGGATGTACATAAATTTAAGTTAAGATATTTTAATTAAATTTTCAATTATAATAAGTTTTTAATTAATTTAATTTATTTTGAGATAAATATATTATAAATTTTACTTAACTATTTGTATATTATACTTATCTTAAAATAAATTTAATGTCCTTGAGATCAATGAAATCAAGTTTATAATTGGATACATTTCCTACAAAATATTGCCATGTTAGATAGAATTATCAATATATTTTGTTTTATATTATTTTACTCGAACATATAATGTTGTCAAGAATTATCAAAGTTAATTACATTTTTTATTAAAATTTATTTTTATGATAAAACAGTTCTACCTCTACATCTAAATGATATATAAAAGAAATTTTATAACATTTATGATATTATCATTTTATAATTATTTATATGAGTTTACAAACATTTATTGAGAGAAATAATTTTAAAATGCGCCACTTTATCGTTTAAATCCGGCATCAATTTTTTCACCAATTCGCAAGCCAAGGGAGCTACGTTAGTAGGGCTGCAAATGAACCGAGCGTTTAACAAGCTACTCGTTATTTAGCTCGATTAGGGCTCATTTATGTTTGTTCATTTAACTAATCGAGCAAGCTTGAACACTTTTGTAAAAACTCGATTGCTAAATGAACAAACTTGAACAAGTTGTTGGTTCATTTATGTTCATAAACTATCATTTAAAGCTTCGAACAAGCTCGTTAAAATCGATTGACTCGATAAAGATTAATTAACACATGTTCATAAAATATCATTTATATTTCTCGATCTTTCGAACAAGCTCGATTAAAGCTAGTTTATTTCTTTAGGTTTGCTTGATCTCGACTCCTCACACTAGCTACTTTCAATCACATCTATCATCACTAATAATACTATTTTACATAATCAAAATAAAAAATAATTTTTTATATTTATAGAATTTTCAATAAAATGATAACATAGAAAAAGTATGTATCGGATCCCCTAATGAAATCATAATTAATAAATAACATATAGCTTTGTTTTTTTGGGGGTTTTTATAACTTTTTCTACCAATTCCATACGGCGAGTCGATTGCAATCGATCTTACAGAGTTCAATTAATCCCAGCCCCACTGGTCACTCCTCCTGCTCCTCAAAATTATTTCTTAATTTTGCACTTTTTATTCTAAATTTCTTGATATTTTCAACGGAGGTTTGGTTGACTCGTATGTAGAAATATATATATATATGATACATCTCAAAATTGATTACGCCAACGCTCCTCATTCTCGGATCAAGGCGAGTCTCCAACACTTCTACATAAGACTTGTCCCCGTGAGGGTCAGGGCCCCTCTTTGGAAGATCGCGTTCAAGGATGGAGGATTCCCAGAAATTCTTGACTCTGCGAGAGGCCCGGCAAAGCGTTCCAACTGGAAGAGCCACGGTTCACGGCCCTCGGCATAATCCGGATTTTCTTCGAGAATGATTAGGAATGCGGATCAGTAGAGAACCCCTTGGCACCACATCTAGATCGAACTTACGGATACGCCGATTCTACTCACCCCCACGAATGGCTCACCGTATCGGTGAAACTCCACGTCATCTTATCTGCGATGAACTTCGACGGTAGTGCGGGGAAGAGTTCAACAATGAATGATCATTCTCCGCCGCCTCTTCCAAAACTCGTCCCCTCGGAGATCATCTCGCAATACCGATTCGGAGATTCAAGCTTCCCGGCATGGACCTTACGATGGCAACCGATCCTGCGAGCATATCGATCACTTTGAGCGATCATGCACATTCCGTGCAAATGACTCTTGTGTCGGTATTCCCGTGACTCTCAAAGGACGTTTCGTGGTTATTCGCTCGCATTAAGGGGTCCGTCAGATCATTTGGAGAGCTTCCGATTTTTTGTGTTCTTGGCGAACAAGAGAATCATCATTCATCACATCTCTCCGGAATCCGCCATAACGATGGAGAGTCCCTCAAAGAATACTTCCAAAGGTTCTCCTCTGAAGCCCGACAGATACCAGGAGTAGATCCAGAACTTTTGAGGGGCGTGCTTCTCGGAGGACTCCGCCCAGGATACTTATTCGTGCGGAGATAGTCCATTCTTATGACGGTCCGAATAGAGGCACAAATCTCCGTGGCCATCGGTGCTCAAGCAGTTTGAACCACCAAGCGACAAGAAGAAGGTTCCCAAAGGTGATGTTCAAACATCTCGAGAAAAGAAGAGCGACAACCTCCCCAAAACCTCCTCTCACGGCGACCTCATGACTCAATCGAAATATCTGACTCTCAACCGTCATGCGAACATCCTGGCTATTCGGAAGAGGATAGCGTCAAGTGGCGCGACCTTTAAAGCACGGAATTAGAAATCAAGAGAAATTACGCCACTTTCACCGCGTAGGGCTGCGAAGAGTACCTGGAAGGAGGAGATTGAAAGACTAATCGTCGGTATCTAGGCCGTTTTATACAAAACCAACCCGCTCGTCACAAATCTTTGGGGCAACCACTCAGAGGAACCGTGGCGATGGAGAAGAAACAATTGCGGGAGGGCGGTGTTATCAAATATTCATTCGCCTTCAAGAGCAGAAGAAGTCTCGGGTTGACCATTCTATCACCTTTGATGATTTAGATCTAGAGGGGCATCCACATCAAGATCCCCTTGTCATCGGTCGGTGGTGATCCATGCTTCAATATTAAAGGATATTGATCGACAATGGGAGTTGGTTGATGTTCTTTTTTACTCCACTTTCCTTAGCATGGGTATAGAAGAGAAGCTTCAACCCGGCGGTCCCTTGTATGGATTTGATAATCGACGGTATTAGTGGAAGGGACAATCAGTCTTCCGTAACTCTTGGAGAATTTCCCGACATGACCCACTTGATACTGATTTATTGTAGTCAAGTCGAGTCCGTCAATGCAATATTTGGGAGACCTCTCCGGTCATATTTCCGATCACACATTGCCTCACCTCAAGATGAAATTCCGACACCGGTGGCATCGGCATGGTAAGTGGGAATCAACAGATAACCTGGCGTCTTATATCGCAAGCCGACCATTTACGTCGGTAACCCTCAACATCGAGAACCGAGATGAGGATGCCCTCAAAGGGCTTCTCCGGTTGAAGATGTAATTTGTCTTCCTATCGAAGTTGATCCGTCGTGAAAGGTGAAGGTGGGATCATTCTTTGTCGAGAAATCAAAATCGTAGATTTTCTACGTAAAATCAAGATATCTTTGCAGGCGCGCTCGATATTCGGGCATTGACATTACGCACTCCCTCAAAGTTGACTCAACCTACAAGCCGGTGATCTGAAGAAAAGAACCTTCGCCACGAGCGATTGCGGGTCATAGAACAAATCACCAAACTTACGGAAGTCAATTCATTCAGTCTACTACCCCACGGTTGGCTAGCGTAGTGTTAGTCAAGAAGGCCAAGCGGTTCTGGAGAATGTGCATCGACTACCGACCTTAATCGTGCATGCCCAAAAGATAGCTTCCCCTTCCTCATCGTGTCGACCAACTAGTTGATGCGCGACATCGAGACATCGGATCGAGCTTCATGGATGCCTATTACAATCAAATCGGGATGAACAAAGCAGATGAGGAAGCAACATCCTTCCAAAGCAGATAAGGGGATCTTTGCTATCGGTCATGCCATTCGGACTAAAAATCTTTGGAGCAACATATCAACGCCTTATGAATAAGATCTTCAAGGATCTTATAGGGCACAATATGGAGGTGTATGTTGATGATATCTTTGGTGAAGAGCTTGGAAATATCACATATTTACGATGCTGCAGTGCTTTGACATTCTTTGACACTACAAGATGCGGCTCAACCCAAGCAAGTGCATTTTTGGAGTTTCCTCTGGGAAATTCCTAGGCTTCATGGTCACTCAGCGCGGGATAGAGGCCAACCCCAAGAAGATAAAAGCACTGGACATGTCACCTCAAGAGCGATCAAGGAAGTCCAACGCGTTTGGCGGAAGGATTGCGGCTTTATCACGATTCTCTTGGCTTCGGAGATAAGTATCTACCATTCTTCAAAATCTTAAGGGGTGCAGAAAATGGATTCCAGTGGACGATGAATGTCTTGCTTTTGAGCAACTTGAGTCTATTTAGCTTCCCCTCTTATCAAAGCCTATCCAAGAGAGAAGGCGTACATCTATCTTCTTTCTTCTCATGCCGTAAGCTCCGTGCCGATACGCGAGGAGAATTCATTACAACGACCCATTTATTATGTCAGCAAAATTCTTTCGTCACCGGGCGCTATCCACTAGCAGATAAGGCGGCGTTGGCCCTAGTGCTGCATTACGAAAATGCGTGTACCACACCATCAACGTCTACACTCATCTTCCATTAAGAACTATTCGGCGATGTATCGGAAGGTTGATGAAGTGGTCGGTCGAGCTTGGAGAGTTTGACATCCATTTTCTTCCGTCGATATAAAGTCTGCTCGGACTTATTGTAGAATGTACCATCCCATCACCACGAATAGATCATTCATCACTCCATGACAAATCAATGGACATTATATGTTGATGGAGCTTGTGCTTCGGTCGGGGAGAATTTTGCTTATCTCCCAAGTAAAATAACTTTAGAGTCAGACTTAAAGTTCCGACCACCAATAATGTCTGATGCAGGCCCTCATAGCGGGACTAAGGCTCGCCATTGTGAGGTCCGGAACTTAGCCATCTACCACTCACGACTTGTGGCCTCACAAGTTGAAGGAGACTTCGATACCTCATCCATGACTTGCTCGATCGTCTTTTGGCAAAGTCACTTCTTGCAGAATCGAGACCCATCGATAACTCATATTCTAGGGGAACCAGCGGATGCCCTCTCCAAGTTAGCCACAACAACGACAGAGATCTTTTCAAGAGAAAATACATAGAGGACATCCACTTTCCCGATTATTCAAGGCCCTTGGGTGATACAATCTGGAGGACCCAAAAGAATCTTCATGGATTGACGATCATGTCCTTTCTTCAAAGCGGGGCCTTGCCACAGACCCACCGATGCTATCCGTCTTGATGTAGAGCGAACTTCACCATAATCGTGGCGAACTACAAGTGGTCCTTCTTAGGGCCTATTTAAAGTGTCTACCAGGCTAACTATGCAATGCGAGAGGTTCATTCAGGAATTTGTGGTGAACATTTGGGAGAAAAAGCCTCGCCCTCAAAATCATGAGGCAAGGTTTTTACTAGCCTACAATGAAGAATGACGCATTGGAGTTTGTAAAGAAGTGTAACAAGTGTCAGTTACATTCCAATCTCACTCATACACCATCTAGAACTCACCACATCCGTGCCCTGCTTTGCTCAATGGGGATCGATATAATGGGACCCTTTCCCATTGCCCGGGCAACAAAATTCATAATCTTGGCGTTGATTACTTCCACGAAGTGGGTGGAAGGCTGAACCGGCCAAAATCATCGAAACAAATGCCAAGCAATTTTTAGAAAATATTCAAAAATCATAAATTCACTTCCTCAGTCATCCACCGCGGTATTCCCATCCGGGCAAATGGGGAGGCGTCACCAATAGGACAATACTAAAATTTAAAGAAGGGCGAACCACGCCGGGGGGCAATGGGCCGAAGAACTATCCAATGTTCTTTGGGCTTACCGCACTACATCAAGGACCCCTACTGGAGAAACGCCGTACAATCGTGTTTTGGGCGGTATTATTCCGGTCGACATGGGGTCCGAGCCAGAACCCATAACTTTAATGCCCGGCGACGGCGATAAGCGATTCCATCGGATCTCTGCAGAGAGACATGTCGACACTCAATGGCTTCTATCGAAAATTGCTCGAGGTTTTCAAGGGTAAAAACGACCAACATCTGTTGGGGACCTCGTCCGAAGTCTCATTCGGCGGAAAAGGTCCACAGAACAAACTCTCACCAGTTTGGGAAGGCCCGTATGTGGTGGTGTCTAAAATCAAGCCTGGCACGTTCAAGCTTAAGGATAGTATGGGGAAGACTCTCCCACGTACCTGGAATGCTACAAACCTCCAGAAGTACTACCAGTGATGTATCAGCTTTTTTATTCTAGTGAATGCGGAAAACATTATCATCGTGTATGTTTGTATTACAATTGTTGTTATCGAATTAAATATTTATCGATACTCTGTTTGTCATACTTATTGTCCAACCTTGGCATCAAGTTGTTTGGATTTATGTTTCTATCTATGTTAAAGTTCTCATACTTATTGTGACTTTTCTTGCTTATGCTTGCATTTTAAAACACCACTCAAGAGATCACTATTGTTGTATCTCATTCAGGGAAGATCGATCCCAGAATTGATCGATCTTCCTATCTGAGTTATTGCCAAGTTTGGTTGGTTTTATATTCATTATTTGGTTTTGGTTGAAATTATGGGTTAATCGGTTTTATGGTTTTTGGTTTTGGTTGGTTTTAAGTTAATAAATTTGGTTTTAAGTAAAACCGATTATTTATATAGGCCTTTTCGACTTGAGCCTATTTAGCCTCTCGTCTCGAATGGAGTGCGGATGAGTTGAGTGCATGAAGTTGAATAGTCGATTACTTAGAGGCAGAGTTGGTGTTGCTCATTCTCACTCTTGATGGTCGATCGTGATGCCATACACTTCTTCGATGGAGAGTCTCGAGTCTCGACTAGGGTATAAGGCATTTGGCAATAGTTTCGGACCACGGTTTTAGCAGATCGACCCAGTTAAAATGATGTGGGAAGCGTAGAAATCGGCCTTTGTTTTCTGCCTTCTCACTCCCCCTTCCCCCTTTCCCCCTCTCCCCTTCGTTCCAATAATGGAGACGAATAGTTCTAAAGATCAAGGTGCTATTTTTCTTCTCCAAGATTCATCTCTCTTTATGCTTTGATCCCACTTTTTTTTCTATCTTACGTGTTCATAAGATTCAATCTTTTGATCGTATATATTCTCTGTCACGTGTACTTCATCTTCTCTTCTATTTTTGAGCGTTAGAGCTCTCTTTGATTTTTTTACATCCCCATCGATCTACCATATTAAACTTTCAATGAGATCCGAGCAGATATTTATTGAAGTAGTGATTTCTCTTCCTACATGAGGTCCTGGTGGTAAAATACCAAACAGTAGATGTCTTCACGGAGGCTTTTACGAACCTCAATAAAATCGAAAAATCTAGAAAGGAAGTTTATATTTTTTATAAGAATTGTGTGGATTTTATTTTCACACATTTTGGTGAAAGTAAAATGAAAATACTCTGAATGCTCATATTTTATTTCTTTAAAGCGGACAATGATATAGGTGTCTTTTATTTCTTCTTGAATTCCGCTCTTAGTCTAAGAGTGATTCGAAGAGAATATAGTGTAAGCTGTCTTTCAATAGAAGGCATTTGGATAATCTCCAAATAAGGTGGTTCAATGCAGCGTTTGCTTCCATTCCAGTTAATTCCTCTTTGGATCTCAGGTTAATCTTAAACCGAATGGTTTTTTAAGATTGATTCATTCAAAATGGAATTTATTGCTTGGATAGGGTAATTAAACCATGCACCTATCCAGTTGGGCTAATTGAATCCTCAAAGACAAGGATTATGGAAAAGTTAGCTAAGTTGGACAATGGAATTGACATATATGTGCAAATAGTATCCTTTCACTTTATGGAGGACAGCTGAGAAACTTTTGAGTTCATTTCTCCGTCTCGATAACGTCTTCTTCTGATTTTGAGGCTTGTGGCACTTTAAATCATTGAAGGCCATTGATTCCATTTATTGGGAATTTTTTCTTTATTTTGTCAAGTCAGAATAGATATCTTTGGGTCGTGGTGGTTATTTGCCCAGATGTAGTGAATCCAAATTCAAGTGTTTAACTTAGTTCCTACTTAAATTGAGGATTAAAATCTCTTGATTTGAGGGGCACAACTCGAAAGCCCACGTGAGTTTCTCATTGTATATTCTTCAAAACATAAAATGAATATCGATTGATGTTCACTAAGTCATCTTGTGATTTCATTACTTCATTGTATCTTGGATGTGGAACCATTCCTTCTTTGTGCCAACTAAAGCGGAGTGGAGACAAACTTATACCTCCCAAAAGCGTTGAGGTCAATTTTGGGTTATGGCCAATTCACATTTGATGGCATGGTATCTCTCTAAGAAACTTGAGCATTAAAACAAGTAGAATCAAATGGTCTAATATTGCGAGAAACTTGAAGGTATCGATTGGGGAAGGCTGGGAGGTATTCCTATTTGGTCAATTAAAACCATCTATTATTGATATAAATACAAATCGGTGACCCACATTAGATGTTTGTGACTTCCAGGATTTCATGAAGTTTCTTTTCATATTTGTTTCGTATTTAGTTGATTTTGTTTGTAACACTGAAATAAGGAGTTCGAAAAACATGTTATTTTATGTTAGGTGGGAGTAGACATATGCTTCTTTTAAATTCAATTGCATATATATTGGAGTAATGAAATCTAATTTATGCATACTTGATATGTATAACTTGAGTGTGAGTAAATAGTGAATCATCTTATGATATGTTGATATGAACATGCAATACATATATGATATGAGATGGACGAGATATATAGGACATGGGCAACTAATGCTTGAAGGAACAAACCCGAACATTGTAGGAAGACGGAGATGATTGAAGATATTACTACATGAACAAGTAGAAATTTGTGTTTGATTTAAAACATCAATTATGTTGTATACTACTATTTTTTCTCTTCGTTAATTGTTTATAATTTTATTTACATTATATATTTATATTCATAAATTGTATTAATATGGCTATTTACGTTATGCATTCGTATCGATATGTATATAGTTTAGTAGCTTTAGTTAATAAAATTTCTATTATTTGTTTGGTACTTTAAAATTCTTTTTTTTTAATCTCATAATTGGTTTAGGAAAAGCGAACCGAATAACCAACTCAATTGGTTTATTTGGTTCGGTTTATATGATTTTTTGCTAATTTGAGGCCGGTTGATTTTTCAACGGTTTAGTTTATTCGTTGGATCAAAACATAAACTGAATAAACAAACTGATCGAATACTCCTCTATATATATATATATATATATATATATATATATATATATATATATATATATATATATATATATTCAGCTCTAGGAAGGCTTCCGGAAATGCGATAGGGAAGAATATATGGGTGGGGATATTTTTCATTTGTTAATTACGTGTTGGGCCCGGAATCTGCGAGGCTTGATATTTTTTGGCGGTTTTGCATATTGATCCCTAAATATTTTTGTTTTTAAACAACTAAATGCTTTAGTTTAGGGCAGCTTTCTGATTTTTTTTTATTTTTCAGAAAATAATTATAATTGTATTGACTGTCAGTAAAATTTTATGATGAAAAAATAAATTTAAGAATTAAAATTATTAAAATATGATATGATTAAAATATTATTAATTTAGCATTATTTTAACTTTCTAAAATTTTATTTTTTTCATAATAATTTTATAAGCATCTTTATAAAATTTTAGCTCTTCAAATAAATTCTTAATCTATACATTTTAAAAATTAATATTTATCAATTAAATTAGCTTAATTTCTACTTTCTAAAAGAAAAAAATTAGTTATGTACATCTTAGTTTGATTTTAATAATATAAACTTTATAAATTAAATTATTATATTTGGCATCCATATTTAATTTTCTGTGTAATAAGTTTTTTAAAGTTTTCTGGATTTTTTACGTAACTAAGCTTTTTTTTTTTTATTTGGATCACCTAAATATGGAGTATAAAGATACAATAAAATTATTATTATTTTAGTTATTATTAGATAGTATACTATAGTTTTTTACATTGCTGCCACGGCAATCAAACTTGTTTAATAGATTGGACAATTATATTATGAAGAGGCTAAAATGGTGAAACCCACTCATTATATTCTGAAATTTTTTAAAAAAATTAATGACGCAGTATACTATATACATTCCTCATGAGGAGGCAAATGAAGGGGAGACAAGCAAGAGAGAGAGCTCTAAAGATCCTCCAAGCCTTGTCGTGTCGTTACTCGGCGTCGTCGACCAGCCGTAGCCCGCCGCCGTTGATCGCTGCTTGATCAATCTCGTGTCTCACCATGAGGATTTCTACCGGTAATTGTTTCCGCATTATCACGTGATTGCTCGCCGATTCACCATCATCTACTAAGCTGTATAACTCGTTAAGTTGTTCCTTTCTATATCAATTATGTAATCCTTGTCGGAAGATCTTGTACTCAAACAGTCATGGTGGAAGTTTTTGTGAGCGCATGATTTTTCCTCTTTTGAGATTTTCACGTAAAATTGAGTTTTATTATCACTCTTTCATACTGTGTGTGTAGATTTCATAAAATGGCGAATACTTTTACTCTACCGTAGTTTTAGCATAGCATATATGTTTTAGTACAAAGTTTAAGTTTTCCGATAACTGATTACAATATAGTTTGTGAAATCTATGAAATTTGATCATTTACATAACTAT
Organism: Cymbidium sinense; assembly: GCA_021442155.1. Classification (NCBI taxonomy): domain Eukaryota; kingdom Viridiplantae; phylum Streptophyta; class Magnoliopsida; order Asparagales; family Orchidaceae; genus Cymbidium; species Cymbidium sinense. The sequence goes on along the minus strand of CM038224.1, from coordinate 122,498,487 downwards.
CGTGATAGTTGGGTAAGCGTTGTTGATGGCAGTCGGCGACGACGATTGACGGTGATCGACGATAACGGTGGTAATGAAAAAATTCGAACTTCTAGCTCTATCTCAGCTTTCTCCCAAGTTCGCTTCTAGCTCCTCCCCCACATGACCAGAATGGAGTCTTATTTATAGGATTCTGAGAGGACATTTTGGTCATTGTAGTCAAAATCCCAAAATACTTCATTGGACAGTTCATATCGATTCATTTGATCATAGATAATTTTTTTGTGATTTGATCATTCAAATGACATTCGATTTGAATAATCTTGAGAACTTTGGTTAGTCTCCGTCGGCTAGATTCGTATAACGTATAAATTTAGAAGTCATTTGATCATCAATTAGTGTATCAAAGTTTTCAGGTGTAGTCTTTAAGCTTAATTCGAGCTCATTTGGGCTCCACTTCACCTAATTTTGGTGACTTTGAACTTGTCTAGTTGAGTCATTTAATTCAATTGTATATACATATTATTTTGTTATTCATATTTGATTTGATAAATTTTAGTTTGATATATCATTTATCCTCTATTGTTGAAAGCTAAATTCTATTTCATCCAAAATATTCTAAATTTTTTTAAGTCCATAAACTCATTGATAATTAAAATTATAAAATTTGTTATTTGCTCAAATTAATTCATATTTTTTTTTTTATTTTAATTATGGCTGGGCTTTCGTTTCCGGAATATGGAAAGCATTTATGATCGTCCTTATTAATTTATATATATTTTTTCTGCACATTATTTTGGAGGCTAGAATTTGTATGGGAAGGTCCCTTTTTTGTTAATTATTATTTTTTAATAGAAGTTGAAGAGATTTTTTTTTATATGGGTGGCATTTGGTTTGAAAGAGGGAGCCGTGGGCCCCACAAATTTTTTTTTTTTTGTCGTGAGTGAGATAGAGAGGGAGAGAGGGAGAGACAAAATTATTATTATATATAGTTTTAATAAAGCATGTGAATAATTTTTTAATTTTAAAATATCAATAATTTTTCTACTCTCTTATTTAGAAAAGATGAAAATTAATATATATATATATATATATATATATATATATATATATATATATATATATATATATATATATATATATATATATATATATATATATATATAAATATGAAGAGTTTTTTAATTATTTTTAAAAGAATTTGAAAGGTCAATTTTAAGTATAAATATTCTCAAAAGCTAAGAAAAACTTGCATATTTCTTTATTCTCTTTTGACTAACTACTATGATATCGACCCTCATCAGTTTCAGTTCTAGATATCGGATTTTCAAACATGGTTAGGCGTGTATCCGAATTGACTCTAATCTTACACTTTCTTCTTTGGTTCCTTTATTGACCTATAATTAACTCTCCCCTAGGCTCTCCTCAATAATGGGATTTTCTACTAACGGTTAGGCGTGCATCCAATTGCTCAGGTGCTTACACTTTCTTCTCTTTGGTAGCCTCTAATGATCTATATAATAGTGCCGACCCTTATCGTAGGCTCTAGTTCTCCCCGATCTTGGGGTTTCCAACTAACCTGGTTAGGCGGCTCTCATCCCGAATTCAGACTCTAGTGTGCTTCTGCTTTCTTCTCTTTGGTAGCCTTCTAACAGATAATGGTCTGACCTCATCACAGATTCCATTCTCCTCAATCTAGGGTTCCCAATCTAGTTAGCGGCGTCCCATTAAGCTCTAGTGTGCTTGCTTTCTCTTTAGTCACCTCCATTAACTTGTATAACGGTATAGACCCCCCTCGTAAGCTCTAGTTCTCCCGATCTCGGAGTTTCCAATCGAGTTAGGCTGTGCATCCCAAATTCAGACTCTAGTGTGATTCAAGTTTGAAAAATAAAGAAAATCTTCATGGGTGAGCATCCTTCAACATATATTCCAATGTCTAAAATACAAGATGATGGGTTTGGCATCGGGGATAATGAGATTTGACGATGTAATGTCAACTATCAACAATGATATTTTGATAATCTTCATGAAGAAGTTTCATTTTCAAATGATTTGGTGTCTATTCCTCCTAAAAGATCGCAAGCTTAATCTCTCCTCAAATTGTACCTTTTGAGGCTTTTGCATTCTAATACTTTTGATGTACATGTATCTTAAGACTTTAACTTTTGAGATTTTGATGTACTTTGTATCTCGTGTTTTATCTTAGGTTTTGATGTACTATACATTTAAGGCTTTACTCTTGAGATTTTGATGTACATGTATATGATGACAATTATAATATAATAAAATTATTTAGATTAAAATAATTATTTTGAATAAATTCATTAAAAAATATTTTCAAAAAGTGTTAGTGCTCCTCTCCTATAAAGAAAGATGGAACGATTTCTCATCGGTTTGTGGACGAATGAATAATTGCTATTGAGATCCTAAGCAAGTGAGTGCTCTACATGTCTCATAATAAATTTTTTTTTTATTTTGATTAGTTATATAATTGATCCAAAGCGATTCAAGTTCTAGTTTTATGTATGTAGGAATACTACGTGCGAAGAATGGATGGGTGCATGATGAACAATGAGATGGAGAAGCAAAATGTAGCTCAATGTCTGGTGGCAGCCCTAGAACGAAGAGTGCCTCATGTGAGTATCAATTTATACATTTATTTGTTGAATGAAAAAAAATGCTAGAATAGCATATTAATTGAATATGATTATAGCTCTATATAGACATGGTTTGTTGTTAGACGTGATTCGAGCATTCAGGGAGAATGATCTATCAATAGCCAAGGCAAAGTTTGTCAAACAAGAGAAATTGGTCATTGGCACTTTCTACATCATCAATGCCTCATCATCTATTGATGAGAGAGATATTGATCAACAAAGGTTGGAGGCAGTATGCAACAATATTGGCAAAGACATCATCTTTGATAGGAAGAAAGATTATAATCATGGCGAAGAGTATTATGGTTATAGAGTAGATTGGCCTAGACCTAGCATGCACCTTAACAACTTAAAGTGGACTAGCCTACTATTTCATTGGAGATGGCATGGGCACTCTATATTCAAATCCTTGAGAAGCATTTTATGGTCTTATATCGAGCAAATATGCAATAATTTTAGTTTTACCCAATCATAATAAGTCATAATATCAAAAGAAAATTGTTAATAATGGAGAACTTCTACACATTGTAATATTACTTAAAAGAAAACTTGTACTACAAAGAAAGGGAAAATGTATGAGCATGTGATGTAGAGGCTTAATTACTAAATTTAGTGAAGTCAACCTTGTTGATCTCTAATTGTGATTGTAGTTGATACTACTAAATCACTTAATAATTTAATGTTTATTTTTCTTTTAAATGTATCTAGCTTGTTGTACACCAGACCCCTTAATAGCAAATAAAATATCTTTATATATCTGTGTGCTCCTCACATAAATCCTAACTAGAATAGTGGTGGGATCAAATCAACCTTCCTCCATCATATCCTAACTCTTCTCATACAAAGCATACTACACTTTAAATTAATTAAATATGGTTGGCTATCAAAAAAATAAAAAAAAAATATTCTAATTTATGATATATCTAAATTTTATGAGAAATATCACAATATATATTATATATAACATTAGGACATAATAAATACAAAATATTGATCAAAAATATGTTGGACGTATATATCATTGGGATATTTAATAAAAAATAATAAATAAATGTCATATTAAAAGTTTGTATATATATATTGCATAGCTCAGCAGCTATAGGAATTTGGAGTTTGTTTTATAAGTTTTATTCATTAAGTAGAAATATGTTGTCTCATTTCAAACATTATTTGAGCAATTTTAGTTTCATTAAATTTTTTTCTTCTTTATTTTAACGTCATTGTTTCTTTTAGAAGAATTATGCGGTATATATGTAAAACTTTTTTTTATTAGTTAATGTTGATATTATTTTTTTTTTCTAGGAAAGCTGGTAGCATTCTTTTGTTCTTAATATTTGTAGTTAGAATTTATTTTAATTTTAAATGCAAATTATTCAACATCTTATTAAAATAAATAAATGAATAACTGAAACCTATCGTTGTCATAATTTTCTTGAACGCTCGCATTACATTTTCTACATCTCCGATAGCCTTACAAACTCATTAAAACCCTTGAATAAAAAATATTCGCAAAAGTTGGCGGTGACCGATAATTATGAGAGGTTATCTTATTAATAAAATTTATTTAATTTTTTTAATATTTGATTTAGAGTGTTATCTATTTTTCTGCGCAACGACTTTCATTACTTTTATTTTAACGATATTCTGTTAATTGTGAGATAAAAGTCGTGAATTCAGAATTATCGGTGGTGACCGATTATTATGGGAGAAGGGAAACTAAATTATTTTTAAGTATATTTTTATCTGAAAATAATTATATGAGCTCTAATAGAATTAAATTTTGTAAATTACGAAGCAACCAGTCTTCTTAATTAAACAGCCCTAGTCTGTTTATTTTTCCCCTTTAAAATCATGTAAATTTAATCGACGTGAAATAAGATTTCAAGTAATAAAAAAGAGACTCATATAGAAGGCAAAGTAATTAAAAGAACTTTGTATATTTGAACAAATAAATCCATTAAAAAAAAAAGAATACGCCTACGTGAATCACTTAGATTTTTTATTACACTTTTCATAAATTAAAAAAATATATATTTTTAAAATATGTCTCGATCAAATTTTGATCTATCATTCCTCCATCCTATTCTAGCTCTTCTCATTCAAATCACATGACATTTTAAATTAATTAACATTATTGACCATAAAAAAATATCTTGTAGGCATTTTGGAGCATGAGAACATCTTTGGCGCCGTGGTACGTGTCATGGTTATGACATTTAGCATATTTAGCATGTAGCATCATTAGTGAGCGTCAGCGGAGGCAGCTATTTTCGGGTGTCGCGGGAGCGTGGGTGGCGCAGAGGGGCTGATGATGAAGCATTAGCCTTGGCTTACCATTGCGGCATGCCCGCTCCGTCTGTTTGGCATTTTGGCCCATTTGCCGTTCTCGCCGCCACCATCGTCGTGCATCGCCCCGATCTCCGGTTATCGTCGTTGATGATCGCCAACCGGTGGTCCGAGGTTAGTTAACACCTCTTTCGAGGGAAAACTGGAGCCTTGCCGTATGAACTACGGGTCTTGATCGTCTCAACCCGATCGGTCCGATGATGTCAGTTAACACCTCTTTCGAGAGAAAACTAGAGCCTTGTCGTATGAACTACGGGTCTTGATCGCCTCGAATCCCGGTCGGTCCGACGAGGTTAGTTAACACCTCTTTTAATGGAAAACTGAGCTGTCATATGGACTCGGCCTTGATCGCCTCAGGCGTCTGGGTCGAGAAAATGGAGCCTTGTTGATGAACCTTGATCTCCTCAAATGACCTTCTCTCAAGAAGAGAATGTGCCTTCTCCACAGCTCTGGGGGGTTTTATAAATTGTTGTGCTAGAAAACCATTGTGAGTAAAATTCTTAGCTTTCGAGTCCAACAGTGACAGTATTTAAAGAGCGAACAAGAAAACTCCAAAATTTTTGGAAAATCTGAAAGAGTGGCTAAACAAAATCTTCCACTATGTATTTCTTTTAAGTCAGATCTTCCGATGGATTACGAATAGTATGTGAGAAGGAACAACATTCTAGTAATAGCAGATGATGGTGAGTAGCGGGGAACATCGACTGAAGATGAAGGTTGTCATGATGGAGATCGTGGCGGCCGGCGATTACGGTGGCCACGATGGTAGTCGGTGGCGGCGACCGATGTCGGTGGTCGGCGATGATGACTGACGATGATGTTGACGGCGATGACCGGAGGTAGTGGTCGATAACGATCAATGGTTGGCACGGCGAGATCGCGGTGGCGTGGTTGGCACCGTCAACGGTCGATTATACGGAGGATCTTCAAGCTCTAGAACTCTCTCCTCCCTCTTGCTTGGGCTCTCATTCTCTTTCACTTGGCCTCCCCTCATGTCAGGAATGAGGGGTTATTTATAGATTGGAGGAGTGGCGTCCTTATAAATATATGCAAAACCCGTACCACACCACTACATCGGATGGCTCAGAATGATTCCTTTGATCATGTGATGTATTTCAAGTATTTGAATGCTCAAATGAAGTCGAAATTATGAGATCTTGGGCTTGTTAGATCCGTCGAGATGCTCAATTTGATTATAAACACTCAATATTTAAGAGTCATTTGGGGATTTAATTGATGTCCCTAAGTTTCCAATGATATTTTAAGTGCTCGATCTCGACTAATCTTGACTCAGAATTAGATTGCTTTTGACATCAAGATTCGTGTTTCGACTAGTAGTATTTTGAGTGTCATATCATTATTTTTTATAAAAACATAAGACATCTTACATTATCTTAATTTGATATAGGTGGATGGTGCGAATAGACATGGTATACTACTAAAAATTGTTCAGATTCTGAGTGATTTGGATCTCATCATATCCAAATCTTATATTTAATCTAATAATGGTTGGTTCATGGATACCTTCTACATCACTGATCATAATGGCCAAAAACTTAGAAATCCTACTCATAAACTATATAGAACAATCACTCAATGTAGCTCAAAATCAAAATGAATCTAATGGTCGACCAAGTCAAAAGCGGAATGGTAACATAGTTCGTCTTGATCACTTCACGTAATTGTAGCCTTGAAATACTCTTCCCGCATTTTCTCATAACTATTCTCTAATCTCTCTTGTGTCATTAGCTTTGCAATGTGGACCCATAATGGCCCGCTTCTCTATTTAAAAGAACAAGGAGGTCCATTCTAATCGAGCTCATGTGGTTTGCTTGGGAGAATATGTTGCAAGGGTAGTGGGGGCCCACTACTTCTCTGGCGAGCTATGGGGTGTGCAACTACGAATCTACAATGCTTGTCGGATACACACAGAGCGACGACTTCATCAGTTGATGCAAGTGTGCAAGGATTTCGAGGTTGGACCACCGCCATTATCATTTAAGGAGGATCAATTCAGCATGGATAAGATTAAAGATGCCAAAAAGAAGTTTGGTGGTGTCAATAAAGGTAAGAATGCGATGTGTCAACCTCAAGTGTCGATTGAGAATTGGAAGGAGAGGAATTGGTTGTGAACATGAGAAGTAGAGATAGACCTAAGTTGATGTTTGATATAATGTGCGTTTTGGATTTAGATTATGATATATTACATGGCTCCATTAGTTCCCATGGATCGAGGTTCAGTGATTGATTAATTTTGACTTCTAAAGTTTTAACTTTGAATTTGTTTAAAATTAATTTTGTCAATGCAGAATACTTTGTTCGATGGACAAATGGGTGCAGTGTTGAATGAGATGGAGAAAGAGAATATAGTTCGAAGTTTATGCATATTAATCAAGAATGGTTCCTGAGTATTGATCTTAGCATTTCTCAATTGATTTGAAAAAAAATGTCATGTTATATGCATATGTTTATTATTGAGTACATGGGCTAAAGATGGAGATGCACACTGTGGATCGACATAATTTGCTCTCAGATGTGGGCAATGCATTAAGAGAGAATAGCTGTCACTCAAAAGAATTTGCCAAGGAGGATGCATTGGCTTTCTACATCAATGATGCTTCATCATATGCTGATGCAAACTATATTGATCAACAAAGACTGGAGGCGGTGTTTAATGAAATTGGTGGAGGTGTCTTCTTCGAAAAGAAGAATGATCGTAGCATTAGCTCCCCGGCAAAAGGGATTTGGAGTTTGTTTTCTAGGTTTTATTCATTGGGTAGAAGTGTGTGGTCACATATCAAGCATTGCTTAAGCAATTTTAGTTTCATTAGATAAAACTTTTTTATCTTCTTTGTTTTCACAGTAACTAGATTTTTTTTTCAAGAAATGCTGGTAGTAAATTTTTTCTTCAAAAACTATTGGTAGCATTGTTTTATTCCTAATTTTTATAGTTAGAACTTATTTTGTTTCTAATTTTTGTAGTTAGACCTTATTTATGTTATTTAGTTGTGTTTAAATTTTCAATGCACATTATGCTGAATTTCTTTTAAATAAATATTAAAATCAAATGAATTGATATAAATTTATAACATTAAAAAAAAAATAAAAAAAAAACTGCCTCAAACGATGCCTAACAGTTAATAGTTGCTTAGCCAAAACATTAGTAAAAAGCAAGTATAAAGAACTAATTAAAGGAAGGATAGCATTAATCTATCTTAAAAGCTCAAATAGAGTGTGGCGAGTGGGAATCAGTGAGTGGGTGAGGCCATTTGGATAGAAAATGAGGGATAAGAATAGTTGCGTTTTGGGTGTGTGGAAGAGCATAGTTGACAGTTAGATAGACAATAAATACGTTCAGTTAAATATTAATAAAAGTAATTACAAATTTAAAAAAATATGCTATTTTAAAGAAATGTCTTTTTAATAAGAGGGATGTGGATAAATACCACACATATATTTACATGTTTAACTCCTAAATATTGTCATTTACTTATATATTTATATTTTAAAGAAATGCCTTTTTAATAATAGGGATGTACATAAATTTAAGTTAAGATATTTTAATTAAATTTTCAATTATAATAAGTTTTAATTAATTTAATTTATTTTGAGATAAATATATTATAAATTTTACTTAACTATTTGTATATTATACTTATCTTAAAATAAATTTAATGTCCTTGAGATCAATGAAATCAAGTTTATAATTGGATACATTTGCTACAAAATATTGCCATGTTAGATAGAATTATCAATATATTTTGTTTTATATTATTTTACTCGAACATATAATGTTGTCAAGAATTATCAAAGTTAATTACATTTTTATTAAAATTTATTTTTTGATAAAACAGTTCTACCTCTACATCTAAATGATATATAAAAGAAATTTTATAACATTTATGATATTATCATTTTATAATTATTTATATGAGTTTACAAACATTTATTGAGAGAAATAATTTTAAAATCACTTTATCGTCTAAATCGGCATCAATTTTTTCACCAATTCAAAACCAAGGGAGCTACGTCGGTAGAGCTGCAAATGAAGGCGTTTAACAAGCTACGTATTGATTCGATTAGGGCTCATTTATGTTTGTTCATTTAACTAATCGAGCGAGCTTGAACACTTTTGTAAAAACTCGATTGCTAAATGAACAAACTTGAACAAGTTGTTGTTCAATTCATTTATGTTCATGAACACTATCATTTAAAGCTCGCAAACAAGCTCGTTAAGAAGCTCGATTATGACTCGATAAAGATTAATTAACACATGTTCATAAACAATATCATTTATATTTCAAAGCATACTGCTCGCGAACAAGCTCGATTAAAGCTAGTTTATTTCTTTAAACGAGCTGCTTGTTAATAGGCTCGATAAGCCCAATTTGAATCGAGCTCGCGAACAAGCTCGAGCTGAGTTCGAATAAATTTTTTTAAACGAGCTCGAGCTTGAACACCATCCTAAAAGCTCAAATCAAACTCGAGCTCAAAAAAATAAAAAACAACTTCGAATAAGCCTCATCTCGGCTCGTTTGCAGCCCCTCGTCGAGGTGGAAACCAAGGCGTCATGACTTTTTCATGTGAAGAGTTTCTTGAGGTAACTTTCATGAATATAACAATAAAACAAAAGCTCCTCATTTTATTTACAATAAGTACACTCAAAACTTAGCTAATCAAACAACTCCTAAAAATAATATTGATATGACCGAAAATTTCCTAGTTGAAGCACGAATCTTGATGTCGAAGCGATTACGAATCTAACCGAGATCAGCGATTATTATCAAATCGACTCTTAAACATGGAGTGTTTATAGTCAAATCGGCGTCTATGAGCGGATCTAAGCCCAAGATCTCATAATTTACATCATTTGAGCATTCAAATACACAAAATATATCATATGATCAAGGGAATCATCATGAGCCATCCGATGGAGAGTGGATTTTGCATGTATTTATAGACGCCACTCCTTCAATCTATAAATAGCCTCATCCTTCATTTGAGGGGAGTAGAAGAGAGAGGAGAGAGCCTAAAACTTGAAGATCCTCCAAATCGTGCCACCACTGACCGTCAATCCCCGTCGCGCCGCCGTCGCCGGCCGCCGTCATCAACCTCACTCTCTCCATCATGCTGACCTTCATTGGTTATTCCTCGTTATTGATCATCTACCACTAGCAATTGTTATCACGAGCGTACTAGTCGTTGTTCCTTTCTCATATATAATTTTGTAATCCGTTATCGGAAGATTTTGTACTCAAATAGATACATAGTGGAAGCTTTTGGGCTACCGTAGTTTTCTCTCTTTTGAGATTTTCCATAAAAATTCTTGAGTTTTCTTGTTCACTCTTTAAATACCGTGTGTGTGTTGGATTTCACAACAAAGGTGTAAACTTTTTTACTCTATCACATTTTCTAGCATGCATCAGTTTGGAGCCATCGTGGGAAGAGAACCCTTCAATCACAATTCCTGTGAACACCCTCGTTATGGCGCAACACTCGTAACAACGGAGCCTCCCGCTCCAACTCCCGTCACTCTCGAAACCAATCCTTGAACCAAGGGCGTAACCTTACCTCACTTCCACGATAGCGTGACCACTGTGGTGAAGGCGGCAATCTTTAAAAGATCGTGTGTGGAATGGAAGAGTCTCAAAATGAGATGATCCGACTTTTGCGAGGAACACAACCACTACTGAAAACACATCTCCCCAAGATCGTCGTTAGCGGGAGGTCAAAATGCTAATTTCCTTGACGCTGAAGATCCTCCGCGTAGAGGCCGTAATGCTGATCTCCTTGACATCTCTAGTTCTACTCATCCATCGTCGGCTCAATTTATCCACCAATTATTCGGTAGCTTGACACATTCTCGTCTGACCCATGTTATATGTCGTAATTATGATGCTTAATGCAAGACAAATTTCACCTCCAAGATAGAAATCATCTTCCCCCTCACCGCGGCTATGAGGAATCCTCACCTGAAGCTATTCTTCAACATCCTATTCGGGTTTCAAGCTTCAACATTGATTCCTATGATGGGGCGTGAGCCACATGAACACATCGACCATTCAGGACTATCATATATCCGAGCGACTCTATTTTGTCAGTCTTTCCAGTTACCCTCAAGGGACAAGCTTCGCACTTGGTTACTCCCTTCCAAGGGAATCCATCCATACCTTTGACAAACTCGCCAAGAAAGTAGAGTTCATTGCAAATCGGAGGATCATTAAAGATTCCTCCCATCTCTCGGCATTCGTCAAAATGAGGGCAAATCACTTAAGGAATACTTCCAGAGGTTCTCCTTAGAAGCTCACCAAATACTGGAGACTAACTATTAAGAGGAGTTTTCCTTGGAGGACTCCGTCAGGCCTTTTACTTGTCACGAGACACGGTTATATGCCAACTTTCATGTGGAAGCATAAATCTCGATGAGGCTATTACCATCCATAAATAATTTGAGCAATCTAGAAAACATAAAAGCACCCGGGAATGCGACCGGCAGTCTATCAAAAGAAGCAACAAAGGTGATCTCCCTCCACCCCATATCAACAACGTGAACCACGGCCCGAAAGGAATACACGAACACATCTCGTGTTAACCTCTAATGGCTATTTGAGATGAAGAAAATATCAAGTGGCGCATCCACCAAATTCAGAAATCGAGCAATATTGTCACTTCCATCAAGTCGTGGACACATACTTGAGGCATGCAAATAACTCAAAGAAGAAATTGAGAGGCTCATTCGAGGATATCTCGTCGATTTGTGAAGAATTAATCTCAAACAAACATACCTCCAAGGGGGCAACCACAATCATCACGAAAACAATAAAACAATCATCAAATAATTGGAGAAATTAAAACAATCGGGGAGGACCTATTTAATCAAGTTCTCATTATCATCTGAAGCGAGTTAAAGAAGTCTTATCTGATCATTCTATCACAATGACTCGGACTTAGAAGGAGTACATGTTCCTCATCAAGATCCACTTGTCTTCGTAGGGATCGGTGACCCATGCTATAATGTTAAGAGAATTTTGATTGACAATGGGAGTTACGATGTCTTATTTTACTCACATTTTTTTAACATGGGCCCGGTTAGGGAAAAGCTCCAACTAGACCATTATACGGGTTTGATAATGCTGCAAGTAGAGGGACAATCACCCTTCCTGTTGTCCTTGGTGAATTTCACAAGTGGCTCATTTAATCCAATTCATGGTGGTCAAGTCGGCATATAGCTATCTTTGGAAGGCCCCTCCAATCAATTTTTGGTGCAGTCACTTGAGTATATCATCTTAAGATGAAATTTCCAACTCCCATTGGAGTTGGAGTGGTTTGTGAAAATCACAAGATCAATGTTATCTCACAAGCTCAACCTTTGACCTTTAGCATTGAAGATTTTAATTTTCAAGATGAAGAAGTACAGCTTCACCTGTAGAAGATTTGCTCTTTGTTGCATTATCAGATGACCAACCATTACAAGGTCAAGTTGGATCTGCTCTCAGAATAAAGGGAAAATACATAGAATTTCTTGTGCAAATCAAGACATCTTGCTTGGAGTCGATGGACATGCGTGATCATGCACTCCCTCAAGATCGATCGACATTCAAACCGATCATCCGAAGCGAAGTTTTGCACTGATCGCTCCAGATATTGAGCAAGAAGTTAATAAGCTTCTAGCGAAGGATTCATCGAGGTACATTACCCTACATGGCTAGCGAATGTTGTCATGGTTAAGAAAATAAACGCAACATGGAAAATGTGTATTGATTACGACCTAAACAAGGCTTGCCGAAGATAGTTTTCTCTTCCTCAATTGATTGATTGATGCTACGCTGCTCAAATGCTCATTTTTTTGGATGCTTACTCTGGTTACAACCAAATAAAAATGAACCCAACGGATGAAGAAGCTATAGCATTTTAAACATATAAAGGTTTATACTGTTACCAAGTTATGCCGTTTGGATTAAAAAATGATGGTGCTACCTATCAACACCTTATGAATAAGGTCTTTAAAGACCTACTAGGCTGCACAATGGAGGTATATGTGGATGACATGTTAGTGAAAAGCTTGGAAGAATCACAACATATTTCTGACTTAAAAATATGCTTTAACCTTCTTTGATGTTATATAATGAGACTCAACCCAACCAAATGTGCTTTTGGAGTTACGTGGAAAATTTCTTGGATTTATGGTAACCCACCGATAGAGGCTAACCAGAAAATCAAAGCTCTCAAAATATGACTCCTCAAGAATATTAAGGAAGTTCAACATTTGAATGGATGAATTGCGTTATCTTGCTTCCCTAGGGGATAGATACTTGATTCTTTAAAATATTAAAGAGAGCTAAAAATAATAATTTTCAATGCTGATGAATGTCAGTCTGCTTTTGAGCAGCTAAGGGAGTATTTAGCATCTCCACCCCTACTATCCAAGCCTATTCAAGGAGAGATATTATACTTATATCTCAGTCTCTTCCCATGCGATAAGCTCAGTTTTAGTGCGAGAAGAAAGTGGGATACAACAATTTATTATTAAAAATTCTCTCTATAGAAAGTCATTATCCACTTGCCGATAAGGTGGCTCTGGCTTTAATTTTCTCGGAAAATTGCGTCCATACTTCCAAGCTCACACTATACACCCTTTTACCAATAAGGGATCCTACGAACCGAAGCATCCGGGAGGTTAATCAAGTGGTGCAGAATTGGGAGAGTTTGATATAAATTTTCTCCCTCACCACCTCTATAAAGTCTCAAGTACTAGACTTTATAGTGGAATGCACAACTCGAGGAGCTATCCATGCCTTTCATCTCCTCAATGGACCCTCTATGTTGATGGAGCTTGAGAATCTTGGTAGTGGGAATCTTACTTATTTCCCTCAACAGAATATCTTAGAGTATGGACTTCGCCTAAAATTTTCTGCAACTAATAATATGGCTGAATATAAGGCTCTCATAGCAGTTGAGACTTCGCCATTGTGAAGCTCAAGACTTAGTGATACACCCGACTCTCAACTTGTTGCCTCTAAGTTGAGGGAAACTTTAATGCTCATAATCCCAGCTGACTCAATACCTCCACTTGGTGAAGTCTCTTCTTGCCCATTTCAAGACACATCAAATCATTCACATACTGCGAGAGAAGAATACTCAAGCTGACGCTCTCGCTAAGCTTGCTTCATTTGCTACTAGGGATCTGTTTAAGAGAAGGCATGTTGAAGAAATATATTTTTCGAGTATCCAAGGGGTCATGGGTAATTCAAGCAATTGATGAGATAAAGGAACATTCGTGGATGGACCCCATCCTGTCTTTTCTACAAGAAGGGACTCTTCCTGAAGACCCAACTTCTGCAATTCATCTCCGAAGACAAGCTTCAAACTTTACTATTATCGGAGGTGAACTATACAAACTAGCTTTCTCTGGATCGTACCTCAAATGTCTCTCACCTTCAGAGGCCGATTACGCATTAAGAGAGGTCCACTCAAGGATATGTGGAGAATACCTAGGAGGAAGGGCACTAGCCCTTAAAATTATAAGGCAAGGGTTGGACTGATGAAACAAGATGCCTTGAGTTCATGAAAAATGTGCAAGTTGTCTTACACTCTAACCTCCCTCACATCTGAGCTCTCATCCATTCAAAGTGGCCTTTTGCTCAATGGGGATTGATATCATGGGACCTTTTCCGATAGCATTAGGGCAACGAAAGTTCATCATTTTAGCGTCGACTACTTCACTAAATGGGTGGAAGCCGAACCACTTCGCTAAAATTAAGGGTAAATGCTAAACAATTTATTTGGAAAAATATAATATGTCGATTCGGTCTTCTACAAAGATCATCGACAACGGAACATAATTCTTGGAAATGTCTTTACCTTTTGTAAAGATCTTCACATTCATTTCCGCATCTGCAGCACATCCTCAAACTAACGGGCAGACTGAAGCTACCAACAGGACTATACTCAAAGGACTAAAAACACGTCTCGAGAAGGCTGGGGGGCAATGGGTTGATGAGCTTTCTAATATTCTTTGGGCTTATTGCACTACATCGCACCGACTGGTGAGACACCATATAACTTGTGTTTCGGCACAGAAGCTATTATACCCGATATCGGGTTCCAAGTCTAAGAGTTCAATTATTCGATCATGACGGTAATGAAAAAAAACTCGACCACTGGACCTACTCCCAAACTAAGTAACATGGCCCTGGGCTTCTTATCACCAAAGGGTAGCTCATCACTTCAACAAGAAAGTAAAACCTTGTCCTATATCTGTCGGTGACTTTGTCCTATGAAGTCTCAAAGTTGCAGGCAAAGGCCCTCAATGCAATAAACTCTCACCTCTTTGGGATGGCCCATATGTGGTTATAGCTATGGTGAAGCCAGGAACTTTCAAGCTCAAGGATTCAGAGGGAAAAACTTTACCTCGAACTTGGAACACTAAGAATCTCCTATTTGTAATTCCCTCATAATTATCAGCCTTTTATTTTATCTCATTTATCATTTCCTCTTCATGTAGCCAACCCACTTAGATAAAGACTTGTTGTTGTTGTTATTGTTGTTGTCATTTTCTCTTAAAACTCATATCCTGTTAAAATCGTCTTATGATTGTATCGAACTTATCAGAGTAATGAATTTATAGCTTTCTTCTTACAAACTTGTTTCTTCTTCATTTAATCCTCCCACTTGAGAAATATACAACTCATGTTATATCTCAATCGGTGCATGATCAACCCCAAGGGGACTTTCCAGGAGCTCTTCCACACAGGTTAATGTCATCAAGCGAAGAATCTGACAAACAACCTAGGATAGGTCAAAAGGTCCTTGGTGGACTTCTCACGGCCTCTTCCACACAGGTTAACGTCATCGAGCGAAGACTCTAACAAACAACCTAGGATAGGTCAAAAGTCCTTGGTGGACTCCTCACGACCTCTTCCATATAGGTTAACGTCATCGAGCAAAGACTCTGACAAACAACCTCGAATAGGTCAACAATCCTGAGTGGATTCAATTATACCTCATCCGTACAGGTTAGGGTCGTCGAATAATATTCCGACCAATTACCCCGGATAGGTAAAAACAAAATAAGAGCGTATCATCTAAAATTTTTTTTTTTGATAGCATTAACATGATGATATAAGAAAGAATCAAGATTCTAATACACACTAATAACAATACATATAAAAAAATGCATTCTCAAGTGTTGTTATATCATATCAGTTGGTGATATCAACGTCCTCCTCACCACTAGGAGATACTCCCTTGGACTCACTCTGGTCTTGCCATATAATAAGCGGATTCCTTTTAAGAACCCTCGGATGAAGTCCTCCTCTAAACATTGGTGCTCCAAGTCCTTCACTTCAACATCAAGTATATGATTACAAGCTTTTCAACATGGTCTTTTGATGTACCGAGATAAGCGGGAGTTCTTAAAGTCTTCCACCACCTTCAAAGAGATTTCATTTTCTTCGACATTATATGCTCCTTCTCGGAAAGACGATCCTAATGCTTTCTTCCGGTTTAGCTCTTTCTCTCTGCAAGTGCCTTAAGTCTTTTCTCTTTTCGACGAGTCTCTCACCTCAATCGACTCATCATGAGTGCACTCCACCTCGACCGAGAAAAGAGAAGTCGACATGTTCTAGCTCATTCTACACCCCGGTCGTGATTCTCCAAAGTCGCCACTTCTTTGGCTTTAATACTCATCTTTCTCATACTATGATATTTTATCTTCACAAATTCAGTATTTCACTCATTTAAGCAACAAATGAGCCATTTGTCCTAATGTGAGTTATCTATAAAAAAACCATCATAAATATTACACAAAAAAGAAGAAGAAAAGAAGAAAGAAGGAAGACAACGTACCAATTCATCTCGTTGACGCCAATATATATGTGATTTAACACCTCTTCAGAATGCGGCAGAAATGAACTCCCATCATGAGTTAAAACTAAACTCTCAGAGGTCAACAGGCGAACATCTTCTTGAGATCGTAGTCACTTTTCTTTAGGGAAGAAACATTGCCACCACCTGAT
Source organism: Cymbidium sinense (assembly GCA_021442155.1). Taxonomy (NCBI): domain Eukaryota; kingdom Viridiplantae; phylum Streptophyta; class Magnoliopsida; order Asparagales; family Orchidaceae; genus Cymbidium; species Cymbidium sinense. The sequence goes on along the minus strand of CM038224.1, from coordinate 122,481,488 downwards.
TCGTGTGAGCTTCTTGAAAGAACCCTATGAATATGAGGAGACCTTTCATCACCTTTACTTGACCTCTTTAGTGGAAAAGAATGAGATCTCCCTACCTGGATAGAAAGGCCAACCTTGAACATTCTATCTTCAACTATATATTTGTCAATGTAACTCATGCGCAAGCTTCCTACATCGGATATTAAGAGTTGCCGGATCTCATTCTCGACATCAACAATGGATGGAAGGTCATTCAATCTTCCCCATCTCTGAAGGCCCCACTCATTTTTCACAAAAGAATCCATTAGACCAATTTCTAGATTGATCCGTCTGAAAATTATATCCAATTCTTTGTAGTCGATAAGAAACACGTCCACTGGGTATCACATGTAAATCACATTCGACACAAGTATTTGATGTTCAAAGTAACACCACACTCTCAAGAAGACAACCAAACGGCGATGACCATTAAAGCTCGAAATAAAACTATGACAAAAATATTTTGAATATCTCAATCAACTTAGGAGCCAAAGGGAATCCGCATCCAGAATCATCTCGAACAAGTAAAGTACCCGCGGTGAGGAGGTGAGCGATCGATCGAGTTTTTGGCAACAATGGCCACCAACTCATTAAGGAAGAAAAAAAACTTGCGAACACCATTAAACTATATGATGTGACATGGATGGTATATCGTCAGCCATCACACTATGAGTTTTCTTACCCGCGTGAAAATACATAATAAATAAAGAGAAAGAAAACAAATGAATTTTATAAAAGCAACTCACTCACCCCAATGCTTGGCCTCCTTTTGACTCTCTCACTTGATAGCTTATAAAATTTTTCCTATGATCGACAAAAGATACACACACATATGAGAAAAAGATAAAAAAAGGAGGAGAGAGAAGATATTCCCCTCTGATGATGCTCATAAATTACTTGCCAAATTTCTTAGTCGTTTGAACGATAGTTCCTGGCTAACGCTCCCTCGCCATCTTGGCGGTTATCAACTGCTGAATCATCCATTAAAGTCGTGAGAAATCTAATTTTCTAACAGAAAAAGTTGGAACCATGAGCCTTGATCTTCTCAAACCCGGACGGTCCGACGAGGCCGGTTGATGCCTCTTCGAGGGAACAACGACGTAAGTACCAGCCTTGATCACCTCCAAACTCGAATGGTCTCACGAGGCGGTTGATGCCTCTTTGAGGAAAAATCGAACAACGACGTAAGTACGCGGCCTTGATATCCAAAGGACGGTCCAAAGAGGCGGTTGATGCCTCTTTTGAGGGAAAATCCAACGACGTGTACCGGGCCTTGATATCTCAAACCGGACGGTCCGGCGGCTTGATGCCTCTTCGAGGAAAATCGAAACAATGATGAGTGGGCCTTGGTCGCCAAACCCGGTCGTCGACGAGGGGTTGCGCCTCTTCGAGGGAAAACAATAATGGCGTAAGTACGCGGGCCTTGATCGACTCGACCCTCACTCAAGAAGAAGGAAGCACTAGAGCATTGAAAAGTGTGCCTTCTCCCCTAGGAGGTTTTATAGACTCCTAGGGGTAAAGGGTAAAATTATCAAAACCGCCAAAACGCCAAAATAGCGAAACCATTAAAAGCGCGTTTGGCCAGCATGCGCGCTCGCTGCCAGCGGCAAATCGACGTGATGGCCCGCGCCCGCAGCATCGTCTGCCAGCGTCAACCGTCGCCGTGATTCAGCGCTGGTCGACCGCGGCCGACTCGTCGCCGACCACCGACCCGTCGTCAGCGACGCCAGCGTAATTGTCGCCGCACCAGGCACCGCGGCCAGCCCGGCACGCCATGGGCCGCTCATCGCGTGCCAGCCAGCGATGCGGGACACCACATGCTCGTAGTCGCTCAGTAACCTCAAAATCTGCGTGCATACTTATACTCATCCCTCATAGCCCATAGTCATGTGTATCAGATCTGTTCTCTAAAAATGTGATTAATGGATGCTCAAATTTCATTGAAGAATTTGTTATCTTCAAGTATTTGACATATATAAATTTTTGAATGATTGAAATAATGATATCCAAAAATAGAGGGACAACTAATATGACACTTAAAATACTAAAGCGCAAGAGAGAGGAGAGCCCTAAAACTTGAAGATCCTCCCAATCGTGCCACCTCGACGTCGTCAACCACCCACCGGTCACGCCATATCGTCATCTCGCCGTCTTCAACCTCTGCCGGTCTCTATCATGACGACCTTCATCGTCAGTCGTTATTCCTCGTTGTTCACCATCATCTGCTACCACTAGCAATTGTTACCACCTGAATGTGACTACATAGTCGTTGTTCCTTTCTCATATATAATTTTGTAATCCGTTATCGGGAAGATTTTGTACTCTGAAACAGATATATAGTGGAAGATTTTTTTTTTAGGCCAGTGATTTTTTCCCTTTGAGGTTTTCCACGTAAAATTCTAAGTTTTCTTATTCACTTTTAAATACATGTGTGTGTGTGTTTGGATTTCACAACAAGGCTAAAGTAAACTTTCACTCTACCGTAACGGGTTTTCTAGCACGTAACAAATATGATGAATAATAAATTAATACATATTAAAAGACCAAATCATAACATTCCATGAAATAATGGACTCTATAATTCAAAATCCAAAGTAATCTTCTCGTATGCCTTGATGGATTCCTATTGTATGAATTTATGCCCAAATAATTTTTTTTCTCATGTTACTCTTGTTTTATGGAGTGACCGGATATTAATTGCAAGCTATAATGATGGTGAAGAAAGAAAAGGGTAGGAGTGTGCATTCGACCGATTTGATTAATTTGATTAATATTTTCATCAAATCAAATAAACTTAATAAAAAAATGAACCACCAAAATAGCCTTAAAAAAAAAATCAATCCAAATAAACCGAATATTACTTTAATTTATTCGGTTCAGTAATCAAATAATATAAGCATATTAAAAAAAATAAAAGAGTGTAAATGTACAAGCACAAAAAATGAAAAAAAAAGTATTAACTAAATTAAATATATATATATATATATATATATATCATAAGAGGATTTCAGATTAGTGCAAGATTACAACATATCATATCATAAAGCCCAAATAAGAAAAAACTACTAAAAAAAGAAGAGAAAACAAAATTATAACAATACATCATATCCAAGATTTGATGAAAATAGTACTTATGTTGAGCATTCTTAGCATTTCTCCACGAAACCTTCAAAAGCAAAGAATAAGAAATATATGTATATCTATATTTATAGATTAGGGCTCAAGCTCAATTATAAAAATATCACTTGTTTACAAGATTCAAATGTAATATCTAAAAAATATGATCACCATGTATACGTACAGGGCAACAATAAATTTGAGAAATCGCCAGCTCTAACTTTAAGCCTCTAAGAGGGCAATAACACCAAAAAAAAAGTCACCAGTCGTATTTATGCATTGATTATTTCATCATTGCTATCATTGCCCCTATTGAAAATTTGAATATAAACGTTTAATATAAAGAGGCATACATGTAAATTTAGTGCTGAAAAGATGCATTTGCATTGATAAAGAAAAAGACTGGTTACAAGTTATAAAAGTTGCAAAAGAAAGCAAAAATTAGCTACTAACAGCATGTTTCCTATCCTCCTCCAAAAGCACAAAAAAAGCTGAGGAATAGTGTGGTTATCTGCTATGCCATACAAAATCAAAAAGCAAGTAGCTATATCGCATAAAAGTCGGCTAAGCTATTGTTAGATCTTTGTGTGTAAGCAAAAAAAATAACACAGGTGGATATTATCTCAGAGAGAGCTTGAGGTGGTCCACCACCCGATGTTATCCCCTTCAATGACTATGCCTGACTCATCCAAGGCTCCATGACGCTCGAATGTAGAGCATGGCCGCTAATTCCATGTCGTCCCAATGTTGGAAACAATGACCCATAGCTTTGATGAAGTTTCCATTGTCATCCCTTAAGACCACTACGCCACCCATTAGAAAGCAAGGATCCATCCACGTTCGCCTTGATCCAACCAGAGGAGGAGACACCACATAGTAGGTTTGATCACCCAGTGGGTGATGTCCCATTGCTTGAAGGGGAATGAGGCGTGGGTGATGGATTCAAGAATTGAGGCAACAATAATTTTGGGGTGCCATGGCGACCATGCATTTTAGCATTATAGGCCCTCAAACTTGGTAGATGACCAGAGCATTTAGCCCAGACCATACTTGGTTGCACATTTTGAATGGCTTGAAGGAGATCAATTAAGTTCAAAATAGGAATTGAGAACCCCATTTTGCAAGAATCTGAATTATAGCATTGGTAAGGGTGCAATGGACAGCAATATGCTCAATATCTTCCTCCTGGTTGCATCCCCAAGGGCACATAGTGTTTTCCGTTAAGCCATGGCGAGCCAACCAACAATTGGTTGGTATAGCATGTTGGATGAGCCTCCACCAAAAAATTCTTTCCCTAGGGGGAAGTTTCAGCTTTTGCAATTGGAAATCTGATGTTTCTTTTTCAGCAAAGATACCTTGGTAAACTATAGAGGTGATGGTGGTTCCCAATGGGTTTTGATTAGCTCGTTGATCGATGTTGGTTGGTCTAGATTTGTATTTTGGAGATGCGATCACCATAAGGTTGCCAAACAAACACACGCTTCTCCAAATTCCAGCATTTGTTATTGTGTCAGTTGGCAATGCTCCAATCAGAATTTTTCATGTTAAGGAAGGTAGGCCATTTGGCCGGTGGTAGGTCGATCCATGCGATTTGTGAAGTCAATGTCCTCACATTGGCAATTTTCAACGCAAATTCTGTCAGATTTTTTTTGCCCCATCTGTGATGATTTTCCACTCATGGAGTCACTCCTTTTGTGTTTTGCAAATATTCTTCCCATATCTTTCCAAAAGACACTTGTGTAGAGGTTTGGTTTGTTAAGAAACTCCCAAGCTGTGATAGAGGTCCATGCCACCTCTCTGACCAAGTCGCCATTTCGCAAGGTGTGCGACTTTTCCCAAGCAATGTAGTGTAAGACATGTTGGTTGGGCCCCCCAAAGGAAACACCGAGCAAGTTTCTATCTCATTGGTGATGCTTTGGGTACCAAGGTGTGAGTAACTTGATACATGGAAATCGAGTAAAGAAGACTTGATTAGTTGAGTCCGCCATAGATAAATGTCGAATACCCCAATGGCTTATCCTTTCTCTTCCCTTCTTGGTTAGCTGCGAAAATCGCAGTTTTAGTTTTCTCATGGCCAACTTGATGCCTAAGTATTCAAGCTCTTGGACCTTCTTAAACCCCATGAGTTTGGCAATCTGCTTGCTTTCCACGAATGGCTTTCAAATGATAGCACTCTTGGTAGTGTTAATCCGTTTGTCCAGATGCAATAATCATCTAGAACTCGATGATGCATTTGTCATGGGTGATGGATTCTTTGATCGATGAGGATGTCGTCGGCATAAAGCAGTGGGATATTAGTGCCCCTGGCTAGAACACCAATTTCGGTTTCTCGTTGATGGCCATGGAGAGGAGTTCCAGCAAAGTATAAAGAGGTATGGAGATAGTGGCAGCCTTGTCGAAACCCACAATGGGCTTTTATCCAATTTGTTATTTGGCCATTGAGTAGTAGTGCAAGGAGGGAAGGAGACACATTGGAGAAGCCAATTCTGAAATTTGTTTAGCATTCTCATTTTATGGACAAGAGCAAGAGTTTCCTAACTCATTTTATCATAAGCTTGCTCCATGTCCATTTTGAGTGCCATGAAGCCATCTTTAGATGTAGAGTGTTGAAACTGTTGATAATCTCGAGCCAAGCAATGGTGTGATATATATCGATCTATGAGGCAAAGGCCCCCTCCTCGAGAGATTATGTGTGGGAGAATGTTTTTCACGCACAAGGATCTTGGCTATAATCTTGTATGATGTTCGCAAGGCGATCGGTCAATTTTGCAATCGGCATTAGATTTGGGCAAGAGGATCACCAAAGTTTCCTTCCACCGAGAAGCCATGGTGCCCTTGTGGAAGAACTCTTTAGCCTCAATGACGCCCCGCCAATGATTCACCAAAGTGCTTAAAGAAAGATGCGGTGATGCCATCTATCCCTGGAGCACGGTTGGCACCCATAATACAGATCACCTCCCAAATTTTAGTTTCGTTGGTGTCCATCTCCAAAAGTTTCCCTACTTGAGGCGAGATTCTGAAATTTTCAGCAAAACATGGCCATCCGGAGGTAGTGATAGGTAGAGCACTCCATTTATGCTGAAAAAAATCCATGAAGGTTTGGTGGATTAAGGTTGGATCATCCGTGCTCCTTCCATCTTCAAGTTTGAGTGTGCTAATTCTGTTCGATCTCCTCCGAGCAGATGCAATTGCATGAAAAAAGTGGGTATTGGCATCCCCCTCCTCAGCCCACCTGATTTTGGCTCTTTGTTTCCACCAACAAGCGAGGCGGGCAAGAGTTGAATTCAGTTCATTAGCTTTGTGGCGGAGTTCCAGCTCTTGCTGCATTGAGTGCAATCCTACACAGTTGCATAATTTCAGCTTGGAGTGTCTCTTTGTTTGCTTAAGTCGTTGAGCTTATTCTTGCTCCAATAGAATAGGTTCTTCAATGTCACTTTCTATCCAGGTTTTCAGCTTTGGAGCCATTGTAATTGCTATGCCAATTTTTCCACACAAGCTTCCATGCCATTGGGTAAGACAGCCATGTGTCTTCAAATCGCAGCCATCTATGTGATTTCCACTCTTCATTGGCCTGAATTTGGAGAAGGATAGGCAATGTTCATGCAATTGGTAGGTGTTTGGTTTGGGCAAGAGGTAGGAGGTTGGAGGCAATTGAATTGATGAAGAAGCGTCCCGACTTATCTTATTATTGGTCCATGTGAATCTTGGACCATTGAAGTTTAGTTCATGAAGGTCCCCAAGCGTCAAGAAGTCCATCATCTCTCCTTTGCTGAGAGAATTTAAATTGCTTTCCACCTTTTTGTCACAGCATCGTAAATACAATTGAAATCTCCCCAACGATCAAATCGTGTTCAAAGGGAGTTAAGGTGTCCCATAACCCCCAGTGTGATAATCCTTGTTAGCATACAGATGGTCACCCTCCATATGGACTTGTTAGGTAACGTTGCCCACCATACCTGCTCATCTTGTGTGATAGGAGAGAAGGTGATTAAGTCACTTCTCCATAGAGCAAGGATACCTCCAAATTTTCCTACTGCTGGTTGGTGTAGAAAATCCCAATTGTACCCTGCAATTTTATCAATTTCCCTTCTTGAGACTTCCTCCACTTCTGTAAATTTAGTGATATGTAAGTAAATAGTCCTGAGAAAAAAAAATATAACCACAGTAAATCCCAAACCAACAAAATGGTCATCACAAGTCCACAACAAATCCAACAAAGTAGCCGCACCAAACAAGTTAGCAAAGCTGTCCAAACCTGTAAAGTAATCCCAATACCATATCAAAATAACAGTTGAACTAAAGCGGTGAAGCTCATCGGTAATCCCAATACTATATCCAAAATAACAACTAAACCAAACTAGACAATGAAGTTGTGGCCAACCAACAAAATAATCCCAATAGCATATCCAAAATAAATAACATGAACAAAACCAACAAATTGATGACCACAACAAATCCAAAATGACAGCAAATATGTAATTAACAACAAAGTAATTGAGGTAATTAATATACTAGCAAAGCTCACCAGTCACCAAATCAAGAAAATTCTAATAACAACAAATTGCCTGTTGACCTCCATATGTGTGTCATAAGTCAAAGTCAAGCCTACAAATCGAATTTGATGGACTTGAAGGTGGCGATGCAAATCGTGGCTCAAAATGTACTGGACGTCACTGAAAATGGTCGAAACGACCTCCGATCGGTGAACGAACTTCTCTGTTGCGTTCAGAATGTTGAAATTGATCAGAATATAATTATTGAAAAATCTAACGAGCAATCGATTAAGCGCTCGAGCTATCAATGTGTCGACGTGCATATCGGAGTTGGGAAGCTACGACGATGACCAAACAACCTCCGTTCATGTAATGGATTATGTCGTCAGCTTCAAAATATTGAAAACTATCAAATGAGATTGTTCACGCTTAATTGGACGATGCACGTCCATATAGACGGCGGCGCCGAGGCGAAATACGGGATATCACCAAAATTAACTCAAATGACCTCCGATCGATAAATAGACTCGCCATCGCATTCAGAATGTCGAAATTGGTTAGGATATAAATATTGCACAAGTTGATGATCACCGAAGCTTCAGTTACGCATCACATATATCAAGATTAGGAGGCGCCGACGAGGATCAAACGACCTCCGTTCAAGGAATTGATCATGTCATTGGCTTAAAAATGTCAAAATATATCAAGTAAGACTGTTCACACTCAATTCGAACAAGTCTGCATGAAAATCGAGCGGTTGAAAGCAACGAAGCGCAGCATTTTGAGCTGAAATAGACTCAATTTGATGCTGACTTGAACCAAATGACCTCCGTCACTAAACGGATAAGTTGTTGCATTTCATCGAATAACCTTTAATTGATATATATATTGATTATCTAATCACGTCAGTGTAAAACTCAATTTAAAGATGATTACTTAATTTAAAAAGTATTTAAAATCCCTAAATTACTCTCCTCATGCTCAACCGTTCCCCCTTTTTCTCCCATTCAGTTTTCCTTCAACTGCAGAAAGCAAAGGGAAAAAAAAGGAAAAAAATGAAAAAGGACGGTTGGTTTCCACTTGCCTCCATTCCAACGGTTCCAAGTCTCCCCATTCCTCTCTTGTTCAAACATTTTTTTGCATGTAATTCTTCCGTCAATTCTCCCCTCATTTCCACTTCCACCGCATCCCATGTTCGCCCATCCACATCATCCCACTCGCCCAGCCAGCTCGCATCCCATCCTGCATCCCGTGTGCTCAATCTTGCGCCGATTCTGCTGCCAGAAAACATACGGCCAGTGCCAGCATTCGACCAGTCCCTTTGCGCCCACAAAACTGCCGTAGGGGGCATTTTTTTTAGTATATCTATTTAGGTTGACATCGTGCTTCATGCTGAGATCTCTAAATAAACATACTCGAGATGAATAACTTTTCTGTGAAATTTTTTCTATTACACAAGGAGAATTTTTAGATTTTTATATACAGATAAAATCAATGTTGTATGTTAAAATCCCCTTTAGAGCATATCGATTCAAATATTAAAGTATTTGCATATTTTTATCTTGAAAGTTCTTCTAAATGTGCTTTAGAATTCCTGCAAGACATGAGACATTTTTTAGTTTATGTTAAGTTTATTTGAGTTAACATCATGCTATAACACGAGATCCTCGAATATATTCTAATTCAGGTTAACATCGAGCTTTACGCCGAAATCCCTGACTACACCCATAATCATCATTGTTAAGTTTGTTCTTGCAAAAATAAAAAGAATTATTTCTATGCATGAAAAGGTCTAAATGTCAAGAAATTTATCTCCCAGTTTGCCAAATTGGAGATCAAGTCAAAAAACTCCGATTTTGGAAGCTTTAATCAACAGTTGGAAAAAAAAATATCAACATATTTCTAAATGGACTTGGATGCTCTCCTCACTCAACAAGTAAGAAAAGGACCACGGTGAAAGAGCCCCGTTCATGGGTCGATGACAAAACCACCAACTACGTAGCTTAAGTCAAAGATTGAGTAGGTTAAGGTCGAACTCAACAAGCCCAAATATGGAGTTCTTTGGCGTTCTCCTCACTCAATAAGCCACAAAAGCCCATAGTGAAAGAGCCCTCGTTCAATGATGATAGCTATTCAACCGCATCCAACTTAGTGATTACAAGCAACCAAGATCTAAGAGATCTCTACTTGATCGATAGATCAAGGCAAGTGAGAACGCTCAATTTGGCTACCTCAAATATATATATATATATTACCCACAAGAGATGATATCTCAATTTATTCTCAAATGATCGATCAAGCTCTAAGCACGCAAAGCCAATCTCATCAGTCTCAAAAAGAAACACGAGGCAGAGAATCAATTCCATAGTTCACACAAAGCCTAAGGCCGAACTAAAGGAAATTTGTGGTTATTCAGTCTATTAAAGTACACATTACTAGATTGATAACTCAACATTGACCCTATATAAGCCGGAAGGCTGGGTCATCTGTATATACCCTTCAATGAACACGTCAAAGCAACAAGCACAGGATTCATGGAGTGCACACACTTCCTGACAAGTCAATATGGACAAATCAGGTCAATCCTTCATCAAGTCCGTCAAGCTCAAAGCTAGGACAGAATAAATTTCAAATCCGATCAAGGACGGATAAACCAATTCCCCTGCGAAATCATTCATCAAAACATGCAGACTAATTCCTCCATCAAACCCAACCAAACATGAAGCTAGGGTTGGAGGAAACTCAAATCTGCAATGACATAAAAGAAAGAGATCTTCAGTAAAGCCATTAAAGCAGATAGTAGATGGTGTAAGAGCACTTATCAATCCAACAAGTCGATTCTGACAAATTTTCAAGCCCGTCATTTAGCATGTCCTAAATGAGGCAGCATACTAATGACAAATCCTATCAAAGCTCCGTAAGCTATTACAAGCGAAGCTGAAATGATCTGAGTTTTTTTTCCAGCCAAAATGGTCAACCAGTTTTCAATAAATGTGACTCGCTTTATGCAAATCACATTTGTTGAGGGGAATTTGTTGATCTCCATATGTGTGCTATAAGTCAAAGTCAAGCCTACAAATCAAATTTGACGGACTTTGGAGGTAACAGTGCGTAAATCAGGGCTCAAAATGCACTGGACGTCACTGAAAATGGTCGAAATGACCTCGATCGATGAACGGACTTCGCCATTTTCAAAACATTAAAATTGATCAGAATATAAATATTACAAAAATCTAATAAGCAATCGATTAAGTATTCGAGCTATCAATGTATCGACACGTATATCGAAGTCGGGAAGTTGTGATGATGACCAAACGACCTCCGTTCATGAAATAGATTATATTGTTAGCTCAAAATATCAAAAACTATCAAATGCGACTATTCACGCTTAATTGACGGGTGCGTAATGTCTAATAATGGCAATGGCGCATAAATTGAGGTTGAAATGCACGGGGCGTCACCAAAATCTTCGATGACCTCCGATGATGAGCGGACTTAATCATGTTGAATGTCAAAATTGGTTAGGATATAAGTATTTTACAACTTGATGATCAATGATCAAGCGAGTTGTCAATCACTGCACATATTGAGGTCAAGAACCGAGGATCAAACGACCTCCGTTCATGAAATTGATTATGCTATTATCTTCAAAACATTGAAATCTATTAAGTAAGACTATTTTCACTCAATTCGATGAGTGCATGAAAATCGAAGGTGAAAGTGGCGCATTTTGACTGAAATGGACTCAATTTGACGCTAGAACCAAATGGCCTCCGCGATGAAACGGCATCGTTATAAAACATTAGAATAACCTTAAAATATGTATATTGATTATCTAATTGTCTCGTAAAACTCAATATAAAGATGATTACTTAATTTAAAATTATTTAAAATTTTATCCTCCCCATGCTCAACCGTTCCCCCTTTCTCCCATTCAGTTTTCCTTCAAGCAAAATAAAGAAAAAAAAGAAAAAAAGGAAAAAAAATGGTTGGTTTCCTTCCCTCCATTCGGTTCCAGTCTCCCATTCCCTCTCGTTAACATTTTTTTAATTCTTAATTCATCAACTCACCTTCCATCTTTGATTTCGTTCATCAGACCACAAAACCCTCATGGCTGATCGCGATCCGTGTCCACCATTTATTCGACTCCATTCATGCGCAGACCCGTTCACATGATTTGTCCCAGGCAGTCTGTGCGCATGTGCATTCCGTTGATCTGTAGCCAGCAGAACCATCCCTCAGTGGCCACTTCAACCCACGCCTTGCCTCCATGGCACTCGTCTGTTCACATAAAGCACAATTTGCTCGCGGGGTGCGTCGATCGCCCACTGCGCCATACACCGCTTCCACCGCTTTCCACCGCCGGCTTTAAGCCTAACTCACGGCGCTGCCAGGTATTCTTCCCCATCCCATTTTGCTTCGCCGCCGGGAAGAACATTCTCCTCATTTTAGCCAACCTTAGCTTTGCATACCAGAACAATCAAGAGGTGAATTCTTCTTTCAATTTTCGGCGTCATGCCCCTCGCTTTAGCTTTCCCATTTTTGCTTCACCGCAAACTGGGGAACAACATCGTCAACAGGCGAATTCTTCTTTCAATTTCACGTCACCTTGCTTTCATTCTAATTGCATACTAACCCCATTCCTTTGTCATTGCACATCAAAATGCATGAGAACATGTGTTATCAGAATGGATATATATATATATATATATATATATATATGTATTTTTTTCAAGTTTGAAGATCTTGTTATGCTTAAGAGGTGAGATAAAAATAGATGTATCATGGTATCGCCCATGCTCGAGAGGTGTCTTGAGTAGACCACTCATTAGATGTCACTCCCCTGAATCATCTTGAAATTTTGTCTAATTTCTAGACTTAGAAAAAAAAAGAGGAAGGGGGGTGAATATATATTGCATTGTATGACTTCTTTCAGGACTGAAGGCCTCGTCGTGCTCAAGAGGGCGCGACGAGATGAAAAATCGGCTGGTGTAAGATAAGATCTCGGTATGCTCAAGAGGGAGTACCGAAAAAATCCAAAACACCTGCGACTCTGTGGATGACATGGAGGTCAAAATTTAGACTTAAAAATGAAAAGTAAAGGAATCAACTTAAGAATGTCAAGCAATGAAACCTAAAGCTAAAATTCAAATTAAAAACTCAAACAACAAAAGGGGAGGAAAATAGCATACAACAAACACAAAAGTAAAATAAAAAAGAGGGAGAAAATGAATGTAGAAGAGTTTGAATAAAAAAAGGGGAGAAAATGAATGTAGGAGAGTTCGAATAAAAAAAAGAGGGGGGAATGAATGTAGGAGAGTTCAATAAAAGAGGGAGGAAAAAGGTAGGGTTGAATAAAAGAGGAGGAAAATGAGAATTCCTTGAGAGTAAATCTTCTTCTTAAAATATCAAATTAAATTATCCTTTGAATCTATAGTTTCAAAATGCCTTCTTCGCCACCGGATATGCAACTCTTTGTACAAGTAGACAGAAGGCGATACTAAATCAAAATCTATAAAAATCATAGGGCTTCCTCCAACAAAAAATCAAGAAATTTCATTCTAATTATGATTTTCAAAATCAATGATTTCATTAATTAGATAAAATTATTTAGGCTATAAATTCTTGCATGTGCTCAAACATAGAGATTTCAAGTGCAAATTTTAATGTGTGAAAAAATTGCACAAACTAAATTGGAATAAAAAAAAGAAAATACAAAATCAATCTCAGAATTCAGAAATAAAATTACCTAAATTATAAATACACCCGCATAAGCCCCGACACTACGCTGAATGCTTAAATTCAAGTGTCTAAGGATCTCTGGTTGCTTCTTCTCGTTGGGTTGGTTAACAAAACCTAAAAACTTATAATAAGAGTTTTAAATCAATGAAATAACTAAAAAACTAATTCTATTAAGTGATAGTAGTAATCCTCTGTTAGTAGCTAAATAGAGTTGACATGATTTAAAACTCTTAAATATATTCAAATTAATCACATTTTTAAATCAAATTAACTAGCAATCTGAAACTGCTTAAATGGAATTCTATTATTAAAAACTTAAATCAAACTCAATCTATCCACCTTCCAAAGTATTTGCCGAGGTGATAAATTAAGAAAACTCTACCTCACAATGAATGTCAAATCAAGTGTTCTATGTTCACTCTCAATCAATCTCACGTCGGTAGGCGTGGCATGTCTCTCCATGTGGCTTGCCGAAGGCTCACAGATGAAGCGATTCGACGAGTCCTCCGTGGTTTGGCCAATGTCGCTCCATTATATTACGATCACCATGCGTATAAATGGCTCGCCCTTTGAGTTGTGAATCATAGGGTATACTTGATAATAGGGCAAACAACCCTCTAAGGTAGATTTAAGACTATCTCCTTAGACAAACACCACCCCATGTCTACAATGATTTATTAGGCATGAACCCATGATTGCTAATAAGGATCATCCTTCAGGTTGGGTTGTACCTCTCTAACTAAGTAGACTAGGGGACCACGATGATGAGATCAGATCTAGATCGGACACGTTATCATTCCCCCAACCATCCGGTTTAAGCTGAAATGAAGAATTTCATAAATCTTAAATTCTAAAACTCCACATGCTGCTACTATACGCTAAACATTTAGCGATCTAAAGCCTTAAAGTTCTCTCTCACTTTGAGTGGTAATTAACTATAGGGGCTTGCGCCTATAGGAAACCTGGAACCAGATCTAAGGTCCTCACCAAATGAGGACGAAATATCTGGGTAATGTCTTATCTACTATCCCATCTTCCTTCTGAAAATCACACCAACACTTTCAAATCATACTCTCTTCAATTCAATAAATTATTGAGAGGCCGGTGGAGAATTTTCAGAGCCCACAGATTTTTGGCGACTCCGCTGGGGACAAGATTCTTTTTCCATCTTTGGCTAAGTCATATATGTGTTATAGTAGCAATAATTTTTTTTGAAAATTCAAAACAACAAAATGATGGTTTAAGTGTGTAATAAATTCAATATGAGGCTCTATGTAGAATGAATCATTCTGTAGAGTATATCTTTATTACACCATTATTTTGTTCTGTAGCACCTCTGCATCTTGAAAGTATGGTATGAAATAATAATTGCTAATTACAAATCTCAATCTTTCACTTTTGCAGAATGGATCTACAAAGCACTCCTTTCACCGGTTATTTAGAGCATGGTGTAACATCACTCCAAGTCATCAACAGAGATGTCGCTACCATTTAATTTAGTAGCTTGAATTTCAAGCTATGACTCCGAAGTACCCAGGAAATTGGTGAGGCCTGTATGGCCCTCAGTTCTCTTGCGCTAACAGGTTCAAACAACCACTATCAAGGAGTTCTCCTGATAGAGAACTTCAGTTTTCAAAAGGCTAGGTCAATCTGAAGCTTCCGTGATGAAAAGAATCATCAGTGGGAAAACTGTGTCTTTAATGCTTCATGGTACAGCTGCTGCGTCGACTGAACTCTTCGTACCTTGTACGAAAGCATGATCATGAAGCTTCCTCATCAGGGAGAAAATTAACCAGAAGACAGAAAAGAAGGAGAAATGCTAAGCTGAGGGCTCAACAGATCCCCTTTGAATGACCTAGTGAACAAACGATAATGCCGCCAGAAGCGAGTATCCCTACCCAAAAACTTTGATAACTTAAAGTGGGTAAAAAGGAATAGCTTATTGGTGAAGTAAAATAGTCTTTCTAGAAGAACCAACCACATCAAGCTCTACCACCCTAGAGGAGATAGCCTGCAACACTATCTGTTGTGATATAGAAAGTTCTCAAAGTAGCTAAGAATAAAGGCCTAATGAAAAGAAGATTTTAGAAGCCTGTGGTGATGGAAAATACTGAAGCTCCACCAAGAAAGTTATCATCTCTTCTGGTAACTAGCCATCGAGCGATGCGCATGGTGAGCATCGGACACTTGGACATGTCTAAGAATCTGAAAGGTCGCGAAAGGATAAACAAATATGGAGGCCAAGGCCCGTAATGAAACTTTGAGTAATATAAGAGGTGTGACATCACTGTACCTCAAAATCAACTCATCAGAAGTGGATACCCAAAAGAAAGGATATCACTAATGAAAGATATGATGGTCGACACCCTGGAGAATCCTCTAGAGGATCCCATCATCGATCAGTTTCACCCCTACAAGAGAAGGTTGACTTTGATCGCAGTCCTTTAATAGAAGAAGTACTTATTCCGCATTGAACCAGAGATCCACTGGAAACGTCGATCGAAAATTCATGTGCAGGAAGAAAATAATGAAGAGGATTCCATGGAAGTAGAGGTCATCTATATGGTCAGAGATATAGATGAAGTCTCCGCCTTCGATCGAATATCTAATCCAAGGAATAACTGAATTTGATCTTATGAAGAAGTGTCTTCAAGCAAATAGAAGATCGATCTTTGATCATTGCTGAAGAAGAAGAAGAAGAAGAGATCATGGGTGTAAAGCTATCTATATGGTTGAACCAGAAATGATTATACACGCTTTTATAATTCGTCATACAACAACAATGTCTTTGTAAATGCACAAAGAGAAAGATCAAATTCTTCAAAAGAAACCACATTAAAACAAAAAAAATAGAAAATACAAACATTGGTACCATGAAATGAAGATGTGCAGAAAAATATCACATCAAGTGATATTTTGTCTACTAACCAACGGTAGTTAACAATGCAACTTCTATACCACTGTGATACCTCAAACTCCTATAGTACATGCTACACATAAAGCGAGGAATGAAGTTAACCCACTACCTCTTCAGTCGACTATTCAAAATTTGGCTAGCACACACCGGTAACATGAAATAGAAACAATAATCAATGAAAAATAAAAATCATAGCCTCGGCTTGAAGTGGGTGAGTAAGGGTCACTTACTGAATATGACCAAGTATCGTGCAGAAAGGTTACTCGTCAAAATTTAATACTTTCGAGCTTGGTAATCCAAAGCAACATCGCCCAATTTAAGGCTACTTGTGGTAACATAGGAGGGAACGATGCTACTTTTCCATCAATTAGTTAGTAGCGACCCTCACTTTTATGGTATGCATAATTGTTAAATGATTCAGTTAAAATCTTTCTTTGAATTAGAGACTATATTCATGAAGAGGGTTCATTGCAAGAAAATCACATGATGACCTTGACCTTGAAAAGGAGGAAGGATGAGTCTGACAAAATTATAAGTCATTGGCAACCTAAGTATGAAATGCGCAACAATTGGAAGAATAACATGTGATCCAATTGCTAATTGACAATATGGATGCTAAAATGGCACCATTTCGATGCATGAGGTCGATTACAACATTCTAGGACTTGCTCGATAGGATGGCTAAATTCAAAAAATTGAATCGCCCTAAGTCTGAAGTCTATGCAGATAAAGCAAAGAGAAACAAACTTTCAGACTCAAGAAGAAATGAAATTGATGTCGCTTCCTATAGCTCAAATGGCAAAGCGGTGATATAGCGTGGATAAAGGAAAGCAACCGATGTATAATGATGATAAGGGTAAAAGCCTTTATTCTAATCCACAAAAAATTAGTATTAGGAGGTAATGAAACCTCGACTTTTCCAAGTGGTGGGGAGCATCCAAAACAAACAACAAGGGATGACGAGCGAATGCATCCATCTTTTAAAGAAAAGATGAACAAAGAATATTTCTTTAGAAGGGACAGTGTGGCTAAATTATTTTGAAGCAGTAGTCTGATTAGAAATCAAAAGGCGAAGAAGCTAATCAAATTATAATCTACTCCTATCATCGAATGATCAATCACCCTCAAGACTATGTCTTCAAAGATTGGCTAGAAAGGAAGTATCGACAAGGTGAATTTACACTATCCGACAGTGTTCTAGTCAACCCAAAAAGAGAGTCTACAAGGATGATTACGTCCTCTTTCGTAACATCCAGCAAAGACAAACAGAAGGAGAAATCAGTTCAGATTGAAGAATGGCAAATGGTAGTCTCCAAAAAGACCGTGAAGATGTTGAAGCAGCTAAAATATCCTTAAAGTGGAAATCACCACTTGAACCTATATTGGACTTAAGAGAGATGCCTAAATCAAGTATTTGGGCTTCCCAGTGGCATTCTGATAAGGCTACTTTGTCATAGCACGAGAAGCAGTCTACTAAACGCAGGTTTCATAAATCAAAGAAGCAGGCTAAGAAAAGAAAGATCAAGAAAAGAACTACAACTCAAAAGATCATTAACAATCAAGAGGAGTATCACCAGCCGGCAAGATAGCCATTTAGGCTTGCAGACTTCATGCCTAAACTTCGCATTACTGAATCAGATGAGGAAGATAATAGTGAATCTCGTCCAGTAGAGACATGTTGAATCATCTGTGTGATGTCAGATATTCTTCAACACCGGTTACTCTCAGATGATAAGAGTAGTTAGACAAACTCAACCAACCCATCAAAATTTTTATCAGGAAAGCAAGATGTTTGAATTTTGTTTAATGACTCAACAAGACAATAACAATTCAGACGAAGATCTATATTTTCCCGACAGAGAAGAGTCAGACTCATCGATATCATCACATATGGAACGTATGATGTTGAAAAATGAGTCTAACCCTTTTAGCCAATCTTCCAGAATTTGAAAAAAATTTAAAGAAACTACCTCTTCAAAAGAATCGAAAGATAGATAAGGTGATTCAAGTTCAGTTGAGAAGTGGTAAAGTCTTACCACCTTCATCAAAGAAGGAAATGCAAATAAAGACAAAATCAAACAAATTGAAGTCAACGAGGATATTATTCCTAAAAATCCTAGGATAAAGCCTAAATCAAGCGAGAAGATAGATTATAATATTATTACATAGAAAGATCCTGGAGTGTGTAGGCTCTCTTGATGTCAAAAGATCTCGAGAACCTTTGATACAGGCTCTCAAAGATCCGGAGAGTTATGGAGCTTATTTTGCTGAAAAATGCATAACTGGAGCATGGCAAACTCAAGATCTCCCAATAATCACATTTTCTGAAGAAGATCTTTTCTTGGGAATGGCAGATCACAACCATCATCTTTATGTTACTGTAGAGAGTGATGGCATCTCGATTAGCTGAATATTGATTTCTCTATATTCTTCTATCAATCTTATGAGTCTAAAGGTATTAAGAGGGTTATCACTTGATATCCAACATCTTGGGAGAGATAAGTTGATGGTTCATGGATTCAATGAAAAGGGGCAGAAAAATTTAGGTTCTTTTATTCTCATGCTCAAGTTCAGAAATTTATATACAGAAGCCAAGTTTCATGTCGATGTCAATACATCTCTTGGACCAATGGTACATACAGTATGACATGATCCCATCAACTATGCATTAATGTATGAAGTATGAAGATGGAGAAGAATTCAGAATTCCTGGTAACCTACAATTATTCTCCATCAATGAAGCAAAGATCTATGAAAATGCAAAATATTTCATCCTCAAAGAGCCTAGGCTAAGAGCTCTTGAAGTGGTAACATCCACTTGAGAACTATAAAGCAATTTCACAAAGTGAAAGAGCGGCAGTGGGAGAAGGAAGAAGACAATGTGTCTCTCCCTAAAGCACTTGATTGCACCCAAGTTAAAATCGGTTCCTCATTTGGTAGTGACAAGAAGAAGAAGAAGAAGAAGATATGCATCAAACATAATGAAACTTATAAGCTTTTAAGAAAGGTAGCGTATGAAATAAATGATTCTGATTCAAACTATGATTTTAAATCTACTTATGAAAATAGAATTTAGATGGTTGCATCAAGAGGGATAGTTCACTTGGCAGAGTCAGATGACTCACTCAAAATTATACCCATCCCTCAACAAGCTTCAAAGAAATCACCCTTTGGAGGTTCATAATATTGAAGAATTGGTAATATTTTATGTGAGTGAGAGTGGTAACATGAACTTTATTTTACAAATCTAAAGAGTCTCTCAAGATTTTGAATACTCAACATAAAAGTTCGATGAGATAGTAACAAGAATACCAATATACTATCCACATAAATTGAAGAATGATGCATAAGCTTAGAATTCATATGAGAACTACTACTCAAGTCTTTAACAAGATGTGGAGCCAAAGAAGTCCTCAAGCATCATGAAGAATTGATAAGTTTATCACTAAAGGTCAGGATTCATCGAAATCTCATCAAGATAGATGCTTATAATATAATGATGTTGAGATTGAGACTCATAGTGATGAAGAAGATGATTCTCATGAAATTTTTCTTAAAATGATGAAGAAGTAGAAAAGCTGCACAAGAACTTGAAGATGGTGGACAAATAACCACTATGGATGAACTTAAAGAAGTCAACCTAGGAGCTGAGGATGATCCCCGTCCAACTTTCATTAGTGCCCTTCTACCTGATGAGAAAGTTGAAGAGCTAAAAATGCTACTTTGTGAATTCACGGATTGCTTTTTCTAGACATATTCTAAAATGCCAGACTTATCCCCTGATGTAGCAGTTCACAAACTAGCTATTAAACCATATGCCTGAAGCTCCTAGACGAATGAGATTGAAGATTGAAGAACGTGCAAGTAAAAAAAACTAATTCAAAGGCTTCATCAGAAGTATGCAAATTGGATAGCCATTGTTCAGTTAGGAAGAAGAATCAAATCCTTCTCTATTGACAGGACTTAAATAAGAAGTGACCAAAGATGACTTTCACTTCCTATATCAAAACTACTAGTGGACAACTTCTAACTATGAAATATTCTCATTTATGGATGGATCATCATGATACAATCAAATCAAAATGACACATGAAGATGAAAAATATTCATTGTTAACACTTATGGCATCTATTGTTACGATCATGCCATTTGGCTTGAAAATACTTACATACCAAAGAGAGAATGCATATTTTGATGAGTTGATTTATCAAAAGGTAGAATGTTATGTCAATGATTTGGTGGTGAAGAGATTAAACTATAAAAACTACTTTGAAGACTTGAGAACTATACTGGAGAGAATCAGAAAATATGATCTCAAGATGAATCCTCCAAAATGTGCATGTACATATCCTCGAAAATTCGTGTATATTACGTCATAGAGGTATTGAAATTGATCATGCCAAAATCAAGAATGAAGATGCCTCCACCAAGAGTCTGTGTTAGTTCTTTACAAGGCATTCATGTCAATTCATATCAAATCTATCATCAATCATTTGCAAGGTTGATAAAGAAGGATACTCCATTCAAATGGGATAAGGGGTGCCAGGAAGCCTTCAATAGCATTAAAAACTACCTATTAAATCCACAAATCCTTGTAGCACCTACTCTGAAGCCCCTCATTCTATACAGAAAGAGGACATTGTTGGCACAACACAATGAAGAAAGCAAAGAGAATACTCTTTTATATATCGAATTGTAGTAATGAGATACTCTCCAATAGAACATTGATCTTTGCGTCAAAAGCTTCATCATTATATGTTATCTCACAAGATTACCCTCATCTCAAGGATTGATCCATAAAGTATTTGACAGACCCATTGGCAGCTTGGCAAGATGCGTACTATAATTTGATATCACATCGTTCCACGAAGCAAGTAAAGGGACAAGTCTTAGCAGATTTTCTTGCTGCACATCCCATCCCGGTGGACTCTTCTCTATATGATGATTTAACTGATGAGCAAATTATGCTCATTCATGAAAGAGAAAAATCACAAATTTAGGAAATATACTTTGATGGAACCTCATCGATAAAACAAGTCTAACATCTAAATTTCTCAAGAGCAAGAGAAGGAATCAACATCATCTTCATAACACCAGAAGAAGGGATCAGACATCATATGAGTTTAGCTAAGAACTAATAATGAAGTCAATATGAAGCATTAGTGGGCGGTGCATTCCCATAAAAGTTCTGAGACTTTATAGCAGGCTGAGGTAAAAAATTTATATCAAACTCTCCCAATTCTACAGACCATTTAATTAACCTCTCAGATGCTTCTGGTTTTTGTAGGATGACCCTTAATGGTAAATGAGTGTAAACGCCGATAGTATGAGCTTGAAAGTATGGATGCAATTTTTGCGCTGAGAAAACTAAAGCCAAAGCCACTTATCTACAAGTGGATAATGACTTTCTATATTAGAGAGAATTTTGCTAACATAGTAAATTGGTTGTTGTATCCAATTTTCTTCTTGCACTAAAATTGAGCTTATTGCGTGGGAAGAGACTACGAGATATAAGTATAACATCTCTCCTTGAATAGGCTTGGATAGTAAGGGTGGAGATACTAAATACTCCCTTAGTTGCTCAAAAAAAGCGGACATTCATTCCAGAATTATTATTTTAGTTCCTTTAATATTTTAAAGAATGATAAGTATTTATCCCAAAGAGGCTAGGGATATGCAATTCATTCATTCAAACGTGAACTTCCTTGATATTCTTTGAGGAGTCATATCTTTGAGAGCTTTGATTTCTCAAGTTAACCTCATCCATGGGTTACCATAAATCCAAGAATTTTCCGACATAACCCCAAAAGCACACTTGGTCGGGTTAAGTCGCATGTTATAATGTCGAAGAAGGTTAAAGCATATTTCTAAGTCAGAAATATGTTGTGATTCTTTCAAGCTTCTTACTAACATATCATCCACATATACCTCCATTGTACAGCCTAATAGGTCTTTAAAAACTTTATTCATAAGGCGTTGATAGTTAGCACCATTTTTTAACCCAACGACATAACTTGATAACAGTATAAACCTTTATATATTTGAAATGTTGTAGCTTCTTCATCCGTTGGGTCCAATTTTATTTGATTAAAGCATCCAAAAAATTGAGCATTTGATGTCGACGTAGCATCAACTAATTGATCAATTCAAGAAGAGGAAAACTATCTTTGGTAGCTTTGTATTGGTGTAATCAATACACATTCTCCATATTCCATTTATTTTCTTAACCATGAACATTTGCTAGCCATGTAGGGATATACCTCTCGATGAATCTCGCTTACAGCTTATTAACTTCTTATAAACGAAGGCGTCAGTGCAAAACTTCGCTTTTGATGATCGGTTTGAATGTGATCAATCTTAAGGAGTGAATGATCACATTTAGCATGTCCGACTCTAAGTGAAGATGTCTTGATTTGGCAAAGTTTATATTTTTTCTTTTGTTCATCCGAGAGCAGATTCAACTTACCTTTAATGTGGTTGGTTTGATAATGCAATAGAGAGAAAGTCTTCGACATGGGAAGCTTTCCGGGGTACTCCTTCATCTTGAAAATTAAAATTTTTGATGCTGAAGCTTAGAAAGGTGTGGTTGAGCTTATCCGCATGATTACTATCTATCTATTGATTTCCATAGACCAACCCAACTATGAGGGTTTGAAATTTCATCTTGAGATAAGATACAAGTGATTTTAAAATTGATTGAGGGCCTTCCAAAGATAGCGTTATATGCTGAATCTAACTTGACCATCATGAATTGGATTAAATGAGTCACTTGTCAAGGAAATTCACCAAGGATAACAGGAAGGGTGATTGTCCTCTACTTTGCAGAGTTATCAAACCCAATAATGGTCTGATGGGGTTGGAGCTTTTCCCTAACCAGGCCATGCTAATAAATGTGGAGTAAAATAAGACATCAACAAAACTCCCATTGTCAATCAAAATTCTCTGATTCCAGGTTTCCTATAGGCGCAAGCCCCTATAGTTAATTACTCCTTTCAATTAGTGAGAGAGAACTTTCGATTAAGGCTAGTTATTAGATCGCTAAATGCGTAGCATATAGTAGCAGCATATAGAGTTTTAGAATTTAGTATATGAAATTTATCATTTTAGCTTAAACCGGATGGTTGGGGGGATGATGACGTGCCCGATCTAGATCCCATAGTTCCATCATCCGGCGCGTCCTAGTCTACTTAGTCGAGGGCGTGAGTACCCACTGAGAAGGATCCTCATCAAGACACATAGGTTGCATCGTCCAAGAAATCCTTTTATACATAGGGTGGTGTTTGTCTAAGGAGACAGGCTTAAGTCTACCTTACACAGGCTATTTGCTCTATCAAGTATACCCATGATTCACAACTCAAAGGGAGCCATTGGGGAGCATCTGAAACGGTCATGTATAATAGAATGGATGGCCAAACCACCCGTCGAGGACTCGGGTAAATCGCTTCATGAACTCTTGGTCAAACCAGCCGAGGACATGGGTCACGTCCTTCTTGGCGAGATTAATTGAGACATAACACTTGATTTGACATTGGCTCTTTTATGAGCTAGAGTTTTCTTAGTTTGTCACCCCCGACAAATAGTTGTGGAAGGTAGATGGATTAAGTTTAGTTTAAGTTTTTAGTGATAGAGTTTCATTTGAACATTTTTAAATTTAAATTTAATTTGATTTAAAAAATTAATTAATTTGAATATGTTTAAGAGCTTTAGATCCTGTCAACTCTATTTAGGCGCTAACAGGATTAGATCTACTACGAATCAATTTTGGACATTTCACTGATTTGAAACTCTTATTATAAATTTTTAGGTTTTGTTAACCCACACTCCTAAGACTAAATCGGGAAACAACCTGCGCAGTATCCTCAGACACTTGAATTTAAGCATTTAGTATAGTGTCGGGGCACATGCGAGTGTATTTAGAATATTTGCACAGTTCTAAGATGTTAAAGTTTTTAATGACAAAATTTTATTTAAACAGTTTCAGATTGATATTTGAAAATTGATTAATTAGAATATGTTTAAGCATTTTAGATCCTGTCAACTCTAACGCTAATGTGATTAGATCTATGTCATCGATGATCAATTTCTCGAGATATTTCATGATTTGAAACTCTTATTATAGGTTTTAGGTTTTGTTAACCGGTGTCAAAGACTAAGCGGAAACAACACTGCATTATCCTCAGACACTTGAATTTAAGCATTTAGCATAGTGTCGGGTGTATTATGTAATTTTAGGTAATTTTATGTTTGAATTATGAGATTGATTTGTATTTTATTTAATTTAACTTTTAACTTTCTGACCTTTTAGACATTAACATTTGCACTTGAAATCTCTATGTCCAAGCACATGTGTATTTATAGCAACTAATTTCATCTAATGGTTCCATTGATTTTAAAATTCATAATTAGAATGAAATTCCTTGATTTTTGCTTAAAGAAACTATGATTGTAGATTTTGATTTAGATAGCCTTCTATTTTAGATTTTGATTTAGTGCTTTTTATCTACTTGTGGAGAATGATAGTGAAGAAGGCATTTTGAAGCTATAGGTTCAAATGATGACTTAATTTGTCATTTTAAGAAGAAGATTTACTCCTCAAAGTAATTCTCATTTTCCCCTCTTTTGTTTAAATTTGATTTTTCTCCTCTGGGCTCCGAAAATTCGCCACCGACCTCTTCGATAAAGAGAGTGGTTTAAAGTGTCGGTGTAATTTTCAGAAGGCAGATGGAATAGTTGATAAGACCCTACCTAGAGATTTCATCCTCATTTGGTGAGGACTTTAGATCTGGTTCCAGGTTTCCTATAGGCGCAAGCCCCTATAATTAATTACCCCTCCCAATAAGTGAGAGAGAACTTTCGATTAAGGCTAGTCGTTAGATTGCAAAATGCACTGTAGTAGCAGCATGTGGAGTTTTAGAGTTTAAGATATGAAATTTATCATTTTAGCTTAAACCGGATGGTTGGGGGAATGATGACGTGCTCGATCTAGATCCCATGGTTCGTCATCCGGCCAGCCCTAGTCTACTTAGTGAGGTGATGAACGGATCTCATCCGACACATGAGTTACATCTCAGGAATCCTGTAGACTTGGGGTGGTGTTTGTCTAAGGAGTCTTAAGTCTACCTTAGGCAGAGGGTTGTTTGCCTTATCAAGTATACCTATGATTCACAACTCAAAGGGTGAGCCATTGGGAGCATGGATACGTGTGATCGTAATATAATGGGCTGGCCAAACCGTCGAGGACTCGGACTAAACGCGCTTCATCTGTGGAGCCTATTGGCCAAGCCACGCAGTTTAGAGGACACGAGCCACGTCCTTACTGGCAAGAGATTGATTGAGAGTGAACATAGCAGAACACTTGATTTGGCATTGGGTCCTTTGTGAGCTAAAGTTTTTTCTTAATTTGTCACCCCCGACAAACAGTTGCGGAAAGTGGATAGATTGAGTTTAGTTTAAGTTTTTAATGATAGAGTTTCATTTAATCTTTTGATTGATATTTGAAAATTGATTTTAAAAAGATTGATTAATTAGCAATATTAGATCCATAGAACTTCGAGCTAAGAGGATTAGATCGTCACATGACAAAATCAATTTCTTAGATTTTCACGATTTGAAACTCCTTTTAGTTTTAGATTTTGTTAGACCGTCATAAGACTAAGCAGGGAAGCAACCGCATCCTCGGTTCAATTTAAGCATTCATAGTGTGACACGTGTATTTATAGCTTAGTTAATTTCATCTAATTAATGAAATCATTGATTTTTAAAATCATAATTAGAATGAAATTCCTTAGTTTTAAATCAGAGGGGCTCTATGATTTTTATAGATTTTGATTTAATATCGCCTTCTATTTTTGTAGATTTTGATTTAGTATTTTCTTAC
>CM038224.1:122375967-122455224 GCA_021442155.1 Cymbidium sinense | reverse complement strand
GATGAGGTTGGAGTGAATCCGGATTTTTATCGAGGTTGTTTGTCAAAGTTTTACTTGATGGCGTTAACTATGGAAGAGGTGCGGGATGTCCGCAAGGACCTTTTGACCTATCTAGGTATCGACCAAAGTGTTACTTGATGGCGTTAACTTTTGTATGGAAGAGATTGAGGATGTCCACAGGACCTTTTGACCTATCTTAGGTATCCAAAGTGTTGACTTCTTACCTTATGGAAGAGGTTCGATCAAGTCCCCTTGGGATTGATTATGCTCGATTGAGATACAACGTGAGTTGTATATTTCTCAGTGGGAGGATTAAATGAAGAAAACAAAGCTTGTAAGAAAAAGCTATAAATTCATTACTCGATAAGTTGGTGATACAATCATAAGAGGCGATTTTAACAGGATATGAGTTTCAAGAAGAAATGACATGACAACAACAATAAGTCTTTATCCCACTAAGTGGGGAATTGACTACATGAAGAGGACAAATGAGATAAAATAAAGTTGTAATTATACGTAGAATTCGATAATATTTTTGAGATTCTCGGTGTTCCAAGTTGAGGTAAAAATTTTCCCCTCTAGATCCTTGAGCTTGAATGTTCACGGCTTTACCATTTATAACCACATATGGTCATCCCAAAGAGGTGAGAGTTTATTGCGTTGAGGGCCTTTGCCTGACTTGAGACTTAGTAGGACCAAGTCACCGATAGAGACGAGGTTTTACTCTTACGTTGAAGTGAGAGCTACCCTTTGGTGATAGGAAGCGGTCAGTAGGCCATGTCGAGTTTGGGGAGTAGGTTGGTGTTGTCGAGTTTTTCTTCATTACCATCATGATAATAATTGAACTCTTGGACTTGGAACCCGATATCTAGTATAATAGCTGTGAAACACAAGTTATATGGTGTCTCACCGGTCGGGGTCGATGATGTAGCGGTAAGCCCAAAGAACATTAGAAAGCTCATCAACCCATTGCCCCGACCTTCTCAAGATGTATTTTTTAGTCCTTTGAGTATAGTCTTGTTGGCTTGGTAATTAGTTTGAGGATGTCTCTTTGTAGTATCTGGCGAAATGTGAAGATCTTTGCAAAAGGGCGTAAAGACTTTTCGATAATTGGGTTGGTTGTCGGTGATGATCTTTGCGGGAAGATGGTCGACATACTATATTTTTCCAAATAAATTGTTTAGCATTTGCCTCCATGATTTTAGCGAGTGGTTCGACACCCATTTAGTGAAGTAGTAATTGACTAAAATGATAAACTTTCATTGCCACGATCTTCGAAAAGGTCCCATGATATCAATCCCCAGAGCAAAGGCCACGGGCTTTAAATGGATGAGAGCTCTGTATGTGAGGGAGGTTAGTGCAATTGACAACTTGCATATTTTTTAGTGAACTCCAAGGCATCTTGTTTCATTGTAGGCCAATAGAACCCTTGCCTTATAATTTTAAGGGCTAGCGCCTTCCTCTAGGTGTTCTCCACAGTGAACCTCTCTTAATGCGTGTCGACCTCACGAAGGTGAGAGGCATTTGAGAGTCAGAAAGCTTCGTTTGTATAGTTCACCTCAGATAATAGTAAAGTTTGAAGCTTGTCTTGAGGATGAGTTGAAGTTGGGTCTTGAAGAAGGTTCCTTCTTGTAGAAAAGAGGGATGGGTCCATCCACGAATGTTCCTTTATCTCATTAATTGCTTGAATTACCCATGACCTTGGATACTTGAAAATATTTCTTCAACATGCCTTCTCTTA
Organism: Cymbidium sinense; assembly: GCA_021442155.1. Taxonomy (NCBI): domain Eukaryota; kingdom Viridiplantae; phylum Streptophyta; class Magnoliopsida; order Asparagales; family Orchidaceae; genus Cymbidium; species Cymbidium sinense. The sequence continues at coordinate 122,453,483 of CM038224.1, read as the reverse complement.
AATAGATCCCTAGTAGCAGATGTAGCAAGCTTAGCGAGAGTGTCAGTATTCTTCTCTCAGTATGTGAATGATTTGATGTGTCTTGAAATGGGCAAGAAGAGACTTTACCAAGTGGAGGTATTGTAGAGGATTATGAGTATTAAAGTTTCCCTCAACTTGGGAGGCGAGAGTGTGGACAAGTCTTGAGCTTCATGATCAATGGCGAGTCTCAACCCTGCGATGAGCCTCATATTCATATATTATTAGTTGCAAAATTTTAGTGAAGTCCATACTCTAGGTATTTGGGGAAATAAGTAAGATTCTCACCGACGGTACTTCTGAAGCTCCATCAACATAGAGGGTCCATTGAGGAGACAAAGGCATGTGTAGATAGCTCCTTGGGTTGGGGTGCATTCCACTATAAAGTGCAGTACTTGAGACTTTATAGCGGGATGAAAATTTATATCAAACTCTCCCAATTCTGAGACCATTTGATTAACCTCCCCGGATGCTTGGTTTACGTAGGATGGCCCTTAATGGTAAATGAGTGTAAAGCCGATAGTGTGAGCTTGGAAGTATGGATGTAATTTTGCTTTGAAAACTAAAGCGAGCCTTATCTGCAAGTGGATAACGACTTTCTATATGTCGAGAATTTTCTTGACATAGTAAATTGTTGTGTCCCATTTTCTTCTCGCTAAAAGCGAGCTTATCGTGGGAAGAGCTGCGATATAAGTATAACATCTCTCTTGAATAGGCTTGGATAGTAGGGGTGGAGATGCTAAATACTCCTTAGTTGCTCAAAAGTAGACATTCATCGATCCATTGAAAATTATTATTTTTTAGCTCCCTTTAATATTTTAAAGAATGACAAGTTATCCCGAGCGGGCTAGGATAAGGTAGCAATTCGTCCATTCAAATGTTGAACTTACTTGATATTCTTCGGAGGAGTCATATCTTTGAGAGCTTTGATTTTCTCAAGGTTGGCCTCTATCCACGGTGGGTTACTATAAATCCAAGAAATTTTCCGGCGTAACCCAAAGCACACTTGGTCGGGTTAAATTCATGTTATAACGTCGAAGAAGGTTAAAGCATATTTCTAAGTCAAAAATATGTTGTGATTCTTCAAGCTTTTACTAACATGTCATCCATATACCTGTTATGCGGCCTAATAGGTCTTTAAAAACCTTATTCATAAGGCGTTGATAGGTAGCACAAGCATTTTTTTAACGCGACATAACTTGTAGCAGTATAAACCTTTATATGTTTGAAATGATTTGTCTTCATCCATTGGGTTCATTTTATTTGGTTGTAACCAGTAAGCATCAAAAATTGAGCATTTGATGTCCGTAGCATCAACCAATTGATCAATTTGAGGAAGAGGAAAACTATCTTTTTTGCCTTGTTAAGTCGGTGTAATCAATACACATTCTCCATGTTCCATTTTATTTTCTTAACCATGACAACATTTGCTAGCCATGTAGGGTAATGTACCTCTCGTATGAATCAGCTTCTGAAGCTTGTTAACTTCTTGTTCAATAGCACGGAGGCGTCGGTGCAAAACTTCTTCTTTGGATGATTGGTTTGAATGTTGGATCAATCTTGAGGGAGTGCATGATCACATTGGGTCTACCCGGCATATCGACTCAAGCGCAAAGATGTCTTGATTTTTGCAGAAATGTATATTTTTCCTTTGTTCGAGAGAGATCCACTTGCATTTGTAGTGGTTGGTCATCGATAATGACAGAGTCTTCTGGAAGCTTTAGGTACTTCTTCATCTCAAAATTAAAATCTTTGAAGAAGGTCACAAAAGAGCGTGGTTGAGCTTGTCGAGATAACATGATTGTGTTATCTTGATTTCCACGAGACCACTCAACTCAACGAGGGTTGGAAATTTCATCTTAAGATGAGATCTTGAAGTGACAGAATTGGAGGGCCTTCAAGATAGCGTTATATCTTGAATCGACTTGACCACCATGAATTGGATTAAATGAGTCACTTGTCGAAATTCACCAAGGACAACAGGAAGGGTGATTGTCCCTCTACCTGGTGATTATCAAACCCGTATAATGGTCTGCGGGTTGGAGCTTTTCCCCAACGCCCATGTTAAGAAATGTGGAGTAAAATAAGACATCAATGAACTCCCATTGTCAATCAAAATTCTCTTAACATTATAGCATGGGTCATGATCCATTGATAATAAGTGGATCTTGATGAGGAACATGCACTCCTTCTAAGTCTGAGTCATTAAAAGTGATGGAATGATCAATACGAGACTTCTTTAACTTCTCTTGAGGTGGTAATGAGAACTTGATTAGATAGTAGTCCTCCCTATTGTTTCAATTTTCTCAATTTGATGATTATTTTGTTATTTTGATGATTGTCTGGTTTCCCCAGTTGGAGGTATGTTTGTTTGATTCGATTGATTCTTCATCGGCGTAGATATCCTTGTTGAATGAGCCTCTCGATTTCTTCTTTGAGTTGTTTGCATGCCTCAGTAGTATGTCCACGACTTCGATGGAAGTGACAATATTGCTCCTGATTTCTTGAATTTGGTTTGATGGATGCCACTTGATATTTTCTTCATCTCGAATAGCCAGGAGGTTAACACGAGATGTGGCGTGTATTCCTTTTCTGGTCGTGGTTCACGTCGTTGATATGGGGGCCGTGGAGGAGATCACGGTTTCCTTGTTGCTTCTTTTGATGGGATGTGCATTCCACTCTTACGTTTTCTTGTAGATTGTTCAAATTATTTGTGATGGGGCATTAAGCCTCATCGAGATTTGTGCTTCCACATGATGAACTAAGTCGGCATATGGCGGACCGTGTCTCATTAGTGAAGTAAAAGGCCTGGGGGAGTCCTCAGGAAAACTCCTCTTAATAGTTTTAGGGTCTACTCGGTATTTGGCTTCTAAGGAGAACCTCGGAAGTATTCCTTAAGTGATTCACCCTCATTCGAATGCGAGAGAGATGGGAGGAATCTTTAATGATCCTCTTTGCAATGAACTGTTCCATAAAATCTTGGCGAGTTAGGTCAAAAGGTATGGATGGATCCCCTTGGAAGGGAGTAGAACCAAGTGCGAGCTTGCCCCGAGGGTAGCGGAAAGACGACAAAGCGGTGTGGGGAGCTTCGTTGGATATGCATGATAGTCACATGTGGTCGATGTGTTCATGTGGGTCGCCCCATCATAATGCTGAAGCTTGAAACCCGGGAATAGGATGTTGAAGAATAGGCTAAAGGTGAGACTCATAGCAGGTGAGAAGATGATTTCTATCTTGAAGGTGAAATTCATCTTGCATTAATTCATTCATTATAACATGTGAGTCAACATGACGAGAATGTCAAATATGCATAATTGGTGGATTAGTCGGTTGAGTTGATGGATGAGTAACAAGTTGATCGAGAACCGGTCTCTGTGGAGGAACTTGAGGCAAGGAGATTAGCATTTTGACCTCCCAGCTAACGATCGATCTTGGGGAGATGTGTTTGCAGTGGTATTGTGTTCCTCACAAAGTTGGATCATCTCATTTTGAGACTCTTCCATTCGGCACATGATCTTCTAAAGAGATTTCATCCTTGTGTCACTATCGAGGGAGTGGCGAGGCTTGGCATCCTTAGTTGGATTTTGAGTGGGGGAGTTGGGCGGGGCTCATTTATTACTATTGGCCATGCAGTGTTCGAAATTATGATTGAAGGGTTCTTTTCCACAGATGGTGCCAAATTTGCGTGCTAGAAAACCGGTTGTGGTAGTAAAGTTTACACGCTTTGTTATAAAATCCGGCACACACAGTATTTAAAGAGTGAACAAAACTCAGAATTTTTTGTGAAAAACCGAAAGAGGGAAAAACTACGGGGCTAGCAACAAAATCTTCCACTATGTATCATTTATTTTGAGTACAAAATCTTCCCGATAATGGGATTAAATTGTATGAGAAGGGAACAACAACTATGTAGGCGTTAAGTTGACATGCTAGTGGTAGCAGATGATGGTGAACAATGAGGACATCGGCGATGAAGGTCATCATGATGATGGAGAACCGGTTGATGGGGAGGATGATGGCTGAGGCGACGGTGTGGTTGACCGTGGTGGTGAACGGTGTGCTTGGAGGATCTTCAAGCTTTTAGAGCTCTCTCCTCTCTCTTGGGGTCTCATATGAGGAATGAGGGATTTATAGGTGGAGGAGTGTCTTTGTAAATACATGCAAAATCTGAACCACTATACTTCATGGGATGGCTCAGAATGATTCCTTTGATCATTTGATGTATTTTAAGTATTTGAATGCTCAAATGAAGTAATTATGAGATCTTAGGCTTGTTGGGCTAGTCGAGGCAGCTTCGATTTGACTATAAACACTCCATGTTTAAGAGCTATTTATGGATTTAAGCGATATCCCAAAGTTTGATATTTTAAGTGATTGATCTCGAGTTTCAATGAAGATTAACTTGCTTTTGACATCAAGATTAGTGCTTATTAGAATTTTAGTGTCATATCAATGATTATTATTTTTAGATTTGTTCATCATTTTTTTTTTCTTTTTTAAAAATCACTTTATATTATATAGTACATTGGATTTTTTTATCATCTCAAATTTAAATACATAATTTTATATTTTTATATGTTATTTATTAGTGTGTTATAATTATGAAAATTTCAAAACAAAATCATTTATTACATGCACAAAAGAGGCATGCTGTATTATCACATTACTTGCTCTTTCTCATTTTCTCCGATATATTTTTTATTACAAAATAAGGCCATTCTTGTCTTTCTTATGTTCTAAAAATTTGCATCTCATAATCTATCTATTTTTTTTTTTGACATTTAGCAAATTTAATGAAATATATACATCACATATGTTCAAAAATTTATAAAGACAATAGTTAAAATCAAACTCTCAATATGATTGATCTTTATTAAATTTTAAATTGATGCAGTTAAAATCAAATTAGCTAATTAATTATCAATAAAAAATTTGAATGGTATAATATTAATTAGTGAAGCTTTATTTCGTTTACATTAAAAATAAGTATATTTAAATATTATTATTATTGGTAACTTTTTTTCTTTACGGCCATACGGAAACATATTTAATATTAGATCTATTTTTTATAAATATAATAAATTAAAATTTAAAATAAAATACAAAATTACTCAATATGAGATGATAGAGAAAATTACAAATGATAAAACAAATATTAGATACAAATACTAAGCATAAGAATATTTTAAAGGATCAATAGTGATAATGCAGATTTACTTCATGGAAAAAGGATAGAAAGAAGATGATAATAAATTGTTAACCATAAGGAAGATAATCAGAAATAAACAATATAGCATTTTATTTATTATATAAAGGAACAAGAAGCGAGAAATCAGATAGAACCTTATTCTTAAAAAAAAATTGAAACTCGATCAAAATCATAAAAAAATATTTTTTTGTAAAAAAAGGAAACAATAATTTCAAGAACTCATAAATGAGCACTTCACCATTTTAGAGAATAAGGAAGCAAGTAAAAATCTTAAATATTAGGATTAAAAAAGAAGTTAGATATAGCGATAAATAGAAAGGAAAATAGAAAAATATAATAGAGATAAGAAATAAAGAGAATAATCAAAATTTAAAAAAAGAATTTATTTTTTTCTTCTTCATCCATCCTTTTTTTATTTTCTCCTCACGGAAAACCATTCCTTAGAAAATTGTCCTTTCTCCTCATAGCTTCCCTTCTCGTAGCTGAAATACAAAGCAATAAAACAAGTATAAAGTTGGTTAATTCAAAGCTTCATCCAACATTTACCATTGCTAAGGCAAAACTCATTCAATCAGGATCAAAAAAGGAAACAATATTTGGAATCACTAAGCCATTAGAAGATTCAATGATCAAAGGATCAGGCAAATCCAGCAATTAGAATCATTTGAGAAACTCATAGATCCAGCAGAGAAAAGGCATCCATGAAAGCAGAAAAACCTATTACTTCAATATTTTGGGTTTTGAATCAGAGCTTATGAAGAACTCTAATACAATTTAAGGAGTTGAACAAAATCCAAATCAACAGCATTAAAATTAAGCACAGACTCATTCTCACTCACCATAATTAGATACCACTTATCATTTCTCTCATTGATTTACACCTCATAAAAAATATGGCAAAAAGATACACATCCAAACTAGATGAATGTATTTGAGTTAAACAAAATAGAAGAGCAAATGAAGTCATATGGCGAAATATCAAATACAATAATAAAAAACAACCTCAAATCTAGGTATGTGATACATCCCATTGAATATTCTAACAGGACATACACACACACCATGTAAACACCTCTTAAATAGATATGCCCATTTAATGGAAGACCTTAGAGGATGGTTCTTTAAAAGCGATTTTTTGATATTATAACTCCACGAGGACAATTCATAATTTTTTATGGATTCTTAGTAGATGATATATAATCTTAATAAATATTTTCATATTTAGAGAACAACAAGAGATTTGGCCCATCCTAAGAGATTTAAGGTGAACACTAAATTACAGAAAATCATATGAATTTTATAATGAATTTGAGGAATTAGACGAATGTATTCCACATCTAGAGTTGTTTTGAATCTTTAAGACAAGATATAAAAGGGAATAAGAGCATTCTAGTTCTCTCTAAACTTTCAGTTAATAATGGAATATCATATGTCAAATAAAAATATTATTATACCTTTAAAACAAATACAATTTAATATCCTCCTAGAAACACCAATCAACAAAGCAACAATCAAAATATGACCTTTAGCAATTGGTATTTTACTAAATAGAAGAAGAAGAAAGAAAATTGTGTTTTTTTGAGAAAAAAATATCGAAGGACATATAAAAGCCAAGTTATTTACCTTCATAATCAATGAGGACCAATATCAATTCACATGATACTACAAAATGGATTCAAGAAGAAACATTAGAAAGCTTCACTCAACCATATCGCTAGCAAATGACATGTATTGTATATGTATACAGATAAATAGTTAACATTAAAGATTTTATAGATATAACCCATATATAGAATAAGATAGTAAGTAATAAGTCTGATAATCCTTTACAACCTATAAGATGGACAATCGGTGTCACATAATGAATACAAGGAGGATTCATTTTTGATGATTTAATAACCATATAAATCAAAGAAGCTCAAAAACAACATGAAACAAATCGATAACATAAAAGAGCTTCAATCAAGACTACTACAATTAAACAAGCTTTTAACAATATAAATTATCAACTTCTTAGAAAGATGAAATATGTAATCAAAATTAAAGTTTTAGATCAAAGAAAGTATTTTACTAATGGGAGCACAAATTAAAAAATATCGCAAACATTTCTAAAAGCTTACGGGATATCAAGTAAAGAAATCTAAAAAGCATCTCAGTTCCTTGAGGACAGTTATGTGAGATGATATGATCCCAAATCCTCAAAGTACCAAAACTACCACAAATGATTCATAAACTCAATATCAGAATCTTGATGATAGAGAGAAAATATTACAAATGGCATAAACAAATCTATTATTAAGACTACAAATACATTAAGAATAACACAGCAAAGGATACTACATTACAAATTACAACATTTTACAATTAAGATGGCACCACCAAAAGGATAGCACAATGAAGATAGATAATAAATATTGTAGTTAACCATAATGGGAAGATCATCAACATAAATAATATAGCATTTTATTTTATATAAAGGAAGAACAAAAAAGAAATCAAGATAGAACCTTGGTTAATAGTAAAAGAAATTTTAACTTCGAGTCAAATTCAAAAATACATTTATTTTGTGAAAAAAAGAAAAGATAATTTCAAGAACTCATAAGCTTCGAGCACTAAACCCATTTTTTAGAGAATAAGCAGAGTAAAATATCAGTCATGAAATCGGTTATTTTAAAGAAAAATAGTTAGTTCATGATAGCATGAAACATAATAAAGGAAAAATAGAAAGTATAAATAGAGATCTAAAGCCAACAGAAATTCAAATTTAAAAAGAACTTGCTCTTATCTTCTTCATCCATCCTATATCTTCATGGGTTCTCCTCAGAAAACCATTCCTAGAAAACCCTTGTCCTTTCTCCTCAACATGATTTTCTCTAGAGCGACTCACAAACAAAGCTGAATAAGCAATAAAGTTAGGTTAATTCAAAAGCTTCATTCGACCATACTAAAGGCAAGGCTGATTCAATCAGGATCAAACCGCTAAAGGAAACACATTTGGAATCCATAAGCCATTAGAAGAATCAACCGCTTGATCAAAAATCAGGGCGAAGAAACGGGCAAATCCATAGAATATGAGAAACTTCAGGGAGATTAGATCCAATGAGCAAAAAGAGCATCCAGCGAATAAAAGCAGCAAAATCCTCCCATTACTTCAACTTAGTATGTTCCAGCGAATGGTGAAGCGCAGAACTCTATATCAGATTTAAGGAGTTGAACCAAATCCGGAAATCAAACTCAAGCGGACCCAAATTGGCAGCAGACTCATTCTCACCTCACCATTGAGAATTTCCACTTATCATACTCAATTAGCTAATTCGCATTTTATTTAAAATTGCCTTTAAAGTTATTTACATTCCTAATTCTCATTAATTTGTAACAATAAATATAATAAATCTCTCTCTCTCTCTCTCTCTCTCTCTCTATCTCTATATATATAATTTGAATTGCTTGTACAAAAATAATAAAAGGTAGATATATATTTAGATCATCTATTTGCTATAATAAGAGGAAACAAAAACCGAAAAATAGATAAATTACATTTCTCGGATGAGGCATGTTGGTTCAAAGAGATTATTGGTATTTATATACATATATGGCTATTTTTTAAAAGAAAAGGATTTGATTAATTATGCATAACACGCGTCATTTAGATGCGGTGACTCAAGCGAGTAAGAAATGGCTATAAATAAATGAATAATTAATTATCAACCCACATGGATCATTGACTACATCAGATGCATTTGATAATGAGGATAGATCATTATCTTTACCCACATAAGAATCGGCATTTCTATATTCAAATTAGTGGAAGATTAAAATTAATCTATTATATATATAGAAATTAATTCATGAATATAACCTCATATATATAATTTTAAAATTATAATACTAATAAGATCAAATGATATAATTTTTTATTTAACATCTAGATGCAGAGTAGAATTATCTTATGATTAGAATAAATGATGATAATTAAATAAATATAATTAATATTGATAAATCTTATATGTTTAAGTAAAATGATATCAAACAAAATATATTATTTGATGCGTCTTTGAAAGCGTTGGAGAAAAAGTTTACTTAGCCTTGTTGTGAAATATCATACGGGTATTTAAAGAGTGAACAAGAAAACTCCGAAATGTTCAGCGGACCGCATAGTAGATGGGTCATGAGCGCGTCGCATGGAGCGGAAACTGACCGCTGAGGCGCGGTGGCATCTGGCGAATATGGTCGGTTGGCATGCCGCGTTAGGAGCGATTGGCGTCTGCGAGCAGCAGCGTGAATGGCTCACACAAACCCAAAGCGGTTTTGGGTTTTGTGCAGCAATTTTCAATTTTGATGATTTTTATCCATTTGCCTAGAAGGGTTTATAAAATCCCAGAGAGAGAAGGCACACTTTTTCTGCTTCTATTTTCTTGAGTGATGGTGGAGAGGCGATCAAAGTTCATGAGGCTCAGTTTTCGAAGAGGTATCGCTTGGGTTTGGGCCGATCAAGACAGTAGTTCATCTGGCGAGCTCTTTCCTGAAAGAGGCGTTGCCGCACCGGGACCGAGGTTTGGCGATCAAGGCGTAGTTCATCTGACGAGGCTCCGTTTTCCCTCGAAAGAAGGCGTTGGCCTGCGTGACCGAGTTTGGCGATCAAGACGTAGTTCATCGAGGCTCCGTTTTCCTCGAAAGAGGCGTTGGCTTTCGACCGGACCAATTTTGGAGGATCAAGGCCTTAGTTCATCTGGCTGGTTTTCCTGAAAGAGGCGTTGGCCTTGTCGGACCAGGTTTGGAGGCGATCAAGAGCGTAGTTCATATGGCGAGGCTCGGTTTGAAAAGTTGGCTTGTCGGATGAGGTTTGGATGATCAAACGATAGTTCATTGTGAGGCTCAAATTTTCCCTCGAAGAAGGCTTTTACCAGCCGGACCGGCGTTTGGCAATCAAGGCTGTAGTTCTACTTTTCTTGTAGAAATTGGACTTGAGTCTTTAATGGATGGTTCAAGTTGATAACCGTGCGGAGAAGCGTTAAGGAACCATCGTTGAGCGACTCAAAAGTTTGGCGTAATTTAGAGCATCATTAGAGAGTATCTCTCTCTCTTTTTTTTCATATGTATGTGTATCTTTTTTAGATGGTAGGCAAAAAATTTTATCCCAAGCTATCCATGAGGAGAGTCAAAAAGAATAAGTATTGGTAAGTAAGTGCTTCACAAAATTTTGATTTTGTCATTTCTTCCTTTTATTTATCATGTATTTTCTGATGGTGAGAAGAAAACCCATAACATGTCTACGGATATATCATCCACTATCACATTATAGTTTAATGGTGTTTTTATAAAATTTTACTTCCTAATGAGTTGGTGGCCATTATTGCTAAAATGTCGAGCGTTCACCTCCACGGTACTTCTTGTTTACGAGATGATTCTTTAGTGCGATTCCCTTTGGCTCCCAGTTGATTGAGATCTTCAAAATATGTGGTGTAGCTTTGTCAATTTTCATTTCGAGCTTTAGTGGTCATCGTTGGTTTGACTATCTTTTTTTAGAAGCGTGATGTTACTTTGAACATCAAATACCAGTGTAGATTCACATGTGATACGAGGCGTGTTTCGGACTATAAAGAATTGGATAGAATTTTCAACGCGAGATCCTTCTAAAATTAATGGATTCTTTTTGTGAAAATGAGTGGGGCCTTCGAGAGATGGGAAAGATTGAATGACCTTCTAGATCCATTGATTCTTGATTGAGAGAATGAGATCTTGGAAACTCTTAATGTTCACGATGTAGAAAGCTTACGCATGAGTTACGTCACATTAGCAAATATAGTTGAAGATAGAATGTTCAAGGTTGGCCTTTCCATCCAGGCAGGGAGATCTCATTCTTTTCCACTAAAGAGGTCAAATAAAGGTGATGAAAGGTCTCCTCATATTCATAGAGTTCTTTCAAGAAGCCCATCACGAAATCAGGGTGATGGTAATATTTCTTTCCTAAAGAAAAAGAACACATGCGCTGAAGTGACTACGTTAGATATCTGCGAAGAAGATGTTCGCCCCCAGTTGACCTCTGAGAGTTTAGCTATTTCAACTCATGATGGGGAGTTCATTTCTTTCACATTCCTGAAGAGGTGTTAAATCACATATGTATTAGGCGTCAGCGGATGGTGATACGTTGTCTTCCCTTCTTTCTTCTTTTCTTCTTTTCCTCCTTCTTTTCTTTTGTGTAATATTTTGATGGTTTTTTTCTTTATAGGTAACTCAAACATTAGGCGGATGGCTCATTTGGGTGTCTCTTTAGACAAGTGGAATCTTGAATTTGTGAAGGTAAAATATCACAAGGTGAGTATGAAAGATGAGTGCTAAGTCAAAGAAGTGGCGACTTTGGAGGATCAGTAAGGTGCAGGAGCTAGCATGTTGACTTCTCTTTCTCTCGGTCGGAGGTGGAGCGCACTCATGATGAGCTGAGGTGAGGGAGACTTTAGAAGAGAAAAGACTCAAGGCACTTATGAGTGGAAAAGAGCTCTGAGGAGAAGAAAGCATTACATGATCGTCTTTGAGAAGGAGCATATAATGTCGAAGCGGCAAATGAAATCTCCTTGAAGGCTGGAAGACTTTAAGAACTCGCTTATCGCTATCGAAGACCATGTTTGGAAGCTTCGTAATCATATTCTTGATGTTGAAGTGAAGGACTTGGAGCACCAATGTTTGAGGAGGGCTTCATCAGAGGGTTCCTAAAGGAATCCAGCATGCAAGATCGGCTAGTGTTGAGGATCTATCTCCCAAGTGTTTGAATACTCTTCATGATTCAGAGATGAAGGAGTTGAGAGTGAGTCCAAGGAGCATCTCTAGTGGTGAGGAGGATGTTGATATCCGTATGATGTAGCATCACTTGAGCATGCATTTTTTTTTATATTTGTATGTGAATCTTGATTCTTTCTTATATCATCATGTTAATGAATAATTTTTTTTAGATGATACACTTGTTTTTTTTTTACCTATCAGGGGTTGTTGGTGAGAATATTATTGACGCTAACTATCTGGATGAGGTTGAATTGAATCCGAGGATTTTGACCAATCAGGTTGTTTTGCCAAAGTGTTGATGATGTTAACATATGGAAGAGGTTGCGGGATGTCCACCAAGGACCTTTTGACCTATCCAGGTATCAAAGTGTTACTTGACTTCTTGATGGAAGAGGTGGGATGTCCACGAGGACCTTTTGCTTATCTAGGTATGCCAAAGTGTTACTTGACTTCTTACGTATGGAAGAGGTGATCAAGTCGAGGATTGATTATGCCGATTGAGATACAACGTTGTATATTTCTCAAGTGGGAGGATTAAATGAAGAAGAAACAAGCTTGTAAGAAAAAGCTATAAATTCATTACTCGATAAGTTTGATACAATCATAAGATAATTTTAACGGATATGAGTTTTAAGAGGAAATGACGACAACAACAAGTCTTTATCCCATTAAGTGGGGTTGCTACATGAAGAGGAAATGATGAGACAAAATAAAAGCTGTGTTATGCGGTAGGAATTGCGATAATATTTTGGAGATTCTCAATGTTCCAAGTTGAGGTAAAGTTTTTCCCTCTTCCTTGAGCTTGAATGTTCCTTTACCATAGCTATAACCACATATGGGCCATCCCAAAGAGGTGAGTTTAGTTTTTCTTATGTTGAGGGCGCGACTTTGATCATGGGATGAGATTTTACTCTTACATTGAAGTGACGAGCTACCATTTGGTGATAGAAGCTCAGTAGGGTCATGTCACGAGTTTGGGGGAGTCTAGGTGTGGTGTCGGAGTTTTCTTCATTACCATCATGATTAAATAATTGAACTCTTGGACTTGGAACCCGATATCTACTATAATAAACACACAAGTTATATGGTGTCTCATCGGGGTGTGATGTAGTGGTAAGCCTAAAGAACATTAAGCTCATCAACCCATTGCCCCTTCTCAAGATGTGTTTTAGTCCTTTGAGTATAGTTGGTAGCTTTGCCATTAGTTTGAGGATGTGCTACAGCCGTATGTTGAATGTGAAGATCTTTGCAAAAGGACGTAAAGATTTTTCCAATAAATTGGGTTCCATTGTCAGTGATGATCTTTGCAGGAAGATCGAATCGACAAACTATATTTTTATAAATAAATTATTTAGCATTTGCCTCCGTGATTTTAGTGAGTGGTTCGGCTTCCACCCATTTGGTGAAGTAGTCAATGGGCTAAAATGATAAACTTTTCACGATCTTTGTGAAAAGGTCCCATGATATCAATTCCCCTTGAGCAAAAGGCCACGGCTTTGAAGGGATGAGAGCTCATATGCGGCATGTGAGAGGTTAGAGTGCAACGACAACTTGCACATTTTTTGTGAACTCAAGGGGCATATTTTTCATTGTAGGCCAATAGAACCCTTGCCTTATAATTTTAAGGGCGCCCTTCCTCCAGGTGTTCTCCACATATCCACAGTGAACCTCTCTGCGTGTCGACCTCACGAAGGTGAGAGGCATTTGAGATGCAGTCCGAAAGCTTCGTTTGTATAGTTCACCTCGATAATAGTAAAGTTTGAAGCTTGTCTTGGAGATGAGTTCGAGAACTTGGGTCTTGAGGAAGGGTTCCTTCCTGTAGAAAAGATAGGATATGGTCCATCCACGAATGTAACTTTATCTCATTAATTGCTTAAATTAACCATGACCCTTGGATACTAGGAAAATGTATTTCTTCAACATGCCTTCATAGCAGATGTAGCAAGCTTGGTGAGAGCGTCAGCTCAAGTATTCTTCTCTTGCAGTATGTGAATGATTTGATGTGTCTTGAAATGGGCAAGAAGAGACTTCACCAAGTGGAGGTATTGTGCCTGAGATTATGAGTATAAAGTTTCCCTCAACTTGGAGGTGAAAAGTTGAGAGTCGAGTGTGGATCACTAAGTCTTGAGCTTTCGATCGAGTCTCAACCTGTATGAGAGCCTCATATTGACCATATTAATTAGGAAATTTTAGGTGAAGTCCATACTCTGAGGTATTCTGGAGAAAATAAGTAAGATTCTCACGACCTACTTCATGAAGCTCCATCAACATGAGGGTCCATTGAGAGATGAAAGGCATGTAGATAGCTCCTCACGGAGTTGGGCAATGCATTCCACTATAAAGTGAGTACTTGAGACTTTATAGCAAAAGAAAATTTATATCAAACTCTCAAATTCTAGACCATTTGATTAACCTCTGGATGTTTTAGTTTTAGGATGGCCCTTAATGGTAAATGAGTGTAAAAGCATAGTGATGAGCTTGGAAGTATGGGTTTTTTTGCTTGAGAAAACTAAAGCTAGAGCCACCTTATCGGCAAGTGGATAATGGTTTTCTATATCAGAGAGAATTTTCATAATAAATTGGTGTATCCCACTTTCTTTTCACTAAAAGCGAGCTTATCATGGGAAGAGCTGCGAGATATAAGTATAATCTCTCTCCTTGAATAGGCTTGGATAGTAGGGGTGGAGATGCTAAATACTCCTTAGTTTTCAAAAGCGGTGACATTCATCGGTCATTGAAAATTATTATTTTTAGCTCCTTTAATATTTTAAGAATGATGAAGTATTTATCCCAATGGGCTAGGCGGGATAACACAATTCATTTATTCAAAGCGTTGAACTTCTTTGATATTCTTGGAGGTCATATCTTTGAGAGCTTTGATTTTCTCGGGGTTGGCCTCTATCCCATGGGTTACCATGAATCAAGAAATTTTCTAATGTAATCCCAAAAGCACACTTGGTTGGTTAAATTATGTTGTAACATCGAAGAAGGATTAAAGCATATTTCTAAGTCGAAATATGTTGTATTCTTCAAGCTTTTCACTAACATGTCATCCACATATACCTCCATTGTGCAGCCTAATAGGTCTTTAAAAACCTTATTCATAAGGCGTTGATAGGTAGCACCAGCATTTTTTAATCCAAATGTCATAACTTGGTAATAGTATAAATATTTATATGTTTGAAATGATGTAGCTTCTTCATCCGTTGGGTTCATTTTTATTTGGTTGTAACCAGAGTAAGCATCCAAAAAATTAAGCATTTGATGTCCAGACGTAGCATCAACCAATTGATCAATTTGAGGAAGAGGAAAACTATCTTTCGGGCAAACCTTGTTAAGGTCAGTGTAATCAATACACATTCTACATGTTCCATTTATTTTTTTAACCATGACAACATTTGCTAGCCAAGTAGGGTAATGTACCTCTCGTATGAATCCTGCTTCTATAAGCTTGTTAACTTCTTATTCAATAGCCTGAAGACGATTAGGTGCAAAACTCTGTTTCTTTTGTATGATTGGTTTGAATGTTGGATCAATCTTGAGGAGTGCATGATTACATTGGGATCTACCCCGGCATATCTGTCGGACTCCAAAAAGATGTTTTGATTTCATAAAAGTCTGTATTTTTCTTTGTTAGATAGAGCAAGATCCCACTTGTTGTAGTGGTTGGTCATCGATAATGCAATAGAGCAAGTCTTCTACAGGCGAAGCTTTTTTAGGTACTTCTTCATCTCGAAAATTAAAATCTTCGATGCTGAAGGTCACAGAAGGGCGTGGTTGAGCTTGTCTGAGATAACATGATTGTGCTATCTGTTGATTTTCACAGACCACTCCAACTCCAACGGGGGTTGGAAATTTCATCTTAAGATGAGATATTGAAGTGACTGCACCGAAAATTGATTGGAGGGGCCTTCCAAAGATAGCGTTATATCTTTGAATCGACTTGACCACCATGAATTAGATTAAATGAGCCACTTGTGGAAATTCACCAAGGACAACGGGAAGGGTGATTGTCCCCTACTGCGAGGCGATTATCAAACCCGCAATGGTGCGGCGGGTTGGAGCTTTTCCCTAACAAGGCCCATGTTAAGAAATGTGGAGTAAAATAAGACATCAACAGAACTCCCATTCACAATCAAAATTCTCTTAACATTATAGCATGGGTCACCGATCCTGCGTTGATGACAAGTGGATCTTGATGAGGAACATGTACTCCTTCTAAGTCTGAGTCATTAAAAGATATGGAATGATCGGTACAAGACTTCTTTAACTCCGCTCTTGAGATGGTAATGAGAACTTGATTAGATAGTATTGGTCCTCCTACGATTGTTTCAATTTCTCCAAAGTTTGATGATTATTTTTGTTATTTACGTGATGATTGTCACGGGTTTAAATGTATGTTTGTTTGAGTCGATTGATTCTTCACAAATCAACGTAGATATAATTGCTGAATGAGCCTCATAATTTCGTCTTTGAGTTGTTTGCATGCCTCAGTAGTATGTCCACGACTTGATGGAAGACAATATTGCTCGATTTCGAATTTGGTTTTGATGGATGCGGCCACTTGATATTTTCTTCATCTCGAATAGTCATTAGGAGGTTAACATAAGATGTATTCTGCGGCGTGTATTCCTTTTTTAGTGGTTCCGTCGTTGATATGGGGCGTGGAGGAGATCCGCTTGTTGCTTCTTTTGATAGGATTGCGGTCCGCATTCCAGGGTGCTTTTACATTTTCACGTAGATTACTCAAATTATTTGCGATGGCGTGTAGCTCATCGTAGAGATTTATGCTTCCACGATGAACCAAGTTGGCATATGAAGCGGTATCTCGCATTAGTGATGAGTAAAAGGCCAGGCGGTGTCCTCAAGGAAAACTCCTCTTAATAGTTTGTCTACTCAGGTATTTGGCGAGCTTCTAAGGAGAACCTCGGAAGTATTCCTTAAGTGATTCACTCCTCACGAATGATGGGAGGAATCTTTAATGATCCTCTATTTGATGAGTTCCAAAAATCTTGATGAGTTGTCAAAGTGCGGATGGATCCCCTTGGAAGGGAGTAGAACCAAGTGCGAGCTTGCCCTTTGAGGGTAACGAAAGACCCGCGGTCGAGCTCATTGGATATCCATGATAGTCATAATGGTGTTCATGTGTTCATGGTCGCCCCATCATAGGAATCAATGCTCGGCTTGAAACTCGGGAATAGGATGTTGAAGAATAGCTTCTAAAGGTGAGGATTCCTCATAGTGCGGTGAGGGGAAGATGATTTTCTTGAAGGTGAAATCTTGCATTAAGTATCGTAATTACATAACATGACAAGTGGAGTCAACGACGAGAATGTGTCAAGCTAATAATTGGTGGATTTGTAGTTGGTTGGTACGTGATGGATGAGTAGACTAGGTTCGAGGAGATCATCATCCGCGTCAGCGGAGGAACTTCATTGTTAAGATTGGCATTTTGACCTCCAGGGTGATCTTGGGGAGGTGTGTTTGCGTGGTAATGGCGTTGTGTTCCTCTCAAAAGTCGGATCATCTCATTTTGAGACTCTTTCATTCGGCGGACACGATCTTTTAAAGAGATCCCTATTGCACCTTCACCGATAGGGTCACGTCTATTAGGGGAGTGAGGCGAAGCTTGGCATCTTGGTTCAAGTTGATTTTGAGAGTGGCGGAGTTGAGCGGAGAGGCTCCATGTGAGGTATTACACTATTGGCCATAATGAGTGTTCCGAGAAATTGTGATTGATGGGTTCTCTTCTCCAGAGCAGCTGTGCTTTAAAACCGGATTCGGTAGAGTAAAAGTTTATGCCTTAGCTTGTTGTGAAATCCAACACATAGGTATTTAAAGAGTGAAAAGAAAACTCTAGAAATTTTCCGTGAAAAACCTCAAAAGAGGAAAAACGAGCTTGTAAAAGCTTCCACTATGTATCTGTTTGAGTACAAAATCTTCCGATAGGGATTACAATTGTGTATGAGAGAACGGCTATGTAGTCACGTTGGTGGTAATAATTCTTGGTGCTAGATGATGGCGAACAATGAGGAATAGCGACTATGCTGAAGGTCGTCATGATGGAACCGATGAGTTGGCGGATGAGGATCGGAGGCGGCGGCGTGACCAGGCGATGGTTGGCGACCAGTGGTGCGATTCTTGGAGGATCTTCTTCGCTCCTCTCTCTTGGGCTCCCTCATATGATGAATGAGGGACTATTTATAGATTGGAGGAGTGGCGTCTCTGTAAATACATGCAAAACCCGTACCACACCACTTCATGGACGGCTCAAATGATCCGCATTTGATATTTGAATATTTGAATGCTCAAATGAAGTTGAAATTTTGAGATCTTGGGCTTGTTAGATCTCGTTGAGCCTCGATTTATATAAAACTTCATGTTTGAAAGCTTTTAGGGGTTTAACGATATCAAAGTTTCAATGATATTTTAAGTTCTTGATTTTGATCGGTTTCAACTTCATTACCGGTTGCTTTTAACGCCAATGCATGCCGACTAGCATGTCAATGGAATGACCGGTACATTATTGATGAAGATTTTATATTTTCTTGACCTATCAGGTTGTTTGTCGAGTGTGACGATGGCGTTAATTAGAATTGGTATGTTGAGGATTTTGGCCTATCAGGTTGTTTGTCGAGTGTTACGATAGCGTTAACCTATATAAATTATGAATGGAATCGAGGATTTTGACCTATCAGGTTGTTTGTCGTGTGACTTCGATGGCTAATATGGAAGTGAATTGAATCGTTGAGGATTTTCAACCTATATTGTTTGTCGGTTGCAGATGGCGTTAACTTGTGTGGAAGAGGCATGAGAAGTCCACCAAGGACCTTTTGGCCTATCCTAAGTTGTTTGTCAGACTGATGACGTTAACCTGTATGGAAGAGGTTGAATTGAATCCTCTTAGAATTTTAGACCCATCCGAGGTTGTTTGTCAGAGTGTTACCCGATGGCGTTAAAATGTGTGGAAGAGGCCGTGGGAAGTCCACCAAGGACCTTTTGACGTATCTAGGTTGTTTGTGAGAGTGATGACATTAACACATGGAAGAGGTTGAATTGATTGAGAATTTTTTACCCATCGAGTTGTTTGTCGTGTTACGATGGCGTTAACTTATGGAAGAGGCAGGGAAGTCCACAAGGACCTTTTGACCTATCCTAGGTTGTTTGTCAGATTGATGGCATTAACCTATATGGAAGAGGTTGTATTGAATCGATTTTTTGCTCAGAGGTTGTTTGTCGAGTGTTACGATGCGTTATCTGTATGGAAGAGGTCATGAGAATTTTTTAACCCATCAGGATGTTTGTCGAGTATTACAATGGCGACCTGTATGAAGAGATCGTGGAGGTTCACCAAGGACCTTTGACTATCTAGGTTGTTTGTCGAGTCTTTGCTTTCGATGTTAACACTATGGAAGAGGTGGAATTGAATAGGATTTTGACATATGAGTTGTTTGTCGAGTCTTTGCTCGATGACATTAACGCATGGTAGTAGTTTTGATCTATCGAGGTTATTTGTTAGAGTCTTTGTTAACCTATGGAAGAGATCAATTGAATAAAATTTTTGACCTATCCGAGGTTGCTTGTCAGAGTGTTACCTGATGACGTTAACATGTATGGAAGAGGTTGAATTGAATCCACTAAGAATTTTTGACCCATCCGAGGTTGTTTGTCAGAGTGTTACCCGATGACGTTAACCTGTATGGAAGAGGTCGTGAGAGATCCACCAATGACCTTTTGACCTATCTAGTTGTTTGTCAGAGTCTTTGTTTGATGAGTTAACACATGGAGTAGGTGAAGTCTTGATCTATCAGGTTGTTTGTCGAGTCTTTGCTCGATGCGTTAACTATAGAAGAGATCAATTGAATTTCAGGATTTTGACCTATCCGGTGCTTGTCAAAGTATTTCGATGACATTAACACGTGGAATGGGTCAAATTAGAATATTGTTTGAGCTTGTAGCCAAAGTTGTTCCTTGACCATTATCTTTCTCATTGGTATTCTTGTGCTTCTGATAATCAATTAGATATCCAGAATATCAATTTGGATAATCTTTTGAGATTAAGAGTTTCCCCCTAGTTTCCAACAAAATCTGAAGGAATGAAGTTTGATGAATCTTCATTCTTCGCTTGCACTTCTTAAAAGCTTAAGATGCTCCACCTCGATGGTAGTTTTGATCTTGTTGGGAAACTTGATTGCTATATAAGATGAAATAATGAGAATCGGTTCCACAATGACGGCTATTGCGTAGAAAACCGGCGGTAGAGTAAAGTTTACGCTTAGCAAATCCACAGTATTTAAAGAGTGAACAAGAAAACTCAAGAAATTTTAATGTGGAAAACCTCGAAAGAGGGAAAAAACCATGGGGCCTAGCCAAAAGCTTCCACTATATATTTATTTTAGAGTACAAGTTTTCCGATAGCGATTACATAATTGTATATGAGAAGGTGACAATGGGAATCCCAAAATCAAACAACAGACCATATAGTCCTTAGGTTGTAACAGTTGCTGGTAGTCGATGATGGTGAATAGCGAGGAATAGCCACGCGATGAAGGTCATCATGATGGAGACCTGGAGATTGGCGGCGGTGAGGATCCGGCTGGCGGTGGTTGACAACAGAGTGGTAGCACGATTGTGTTTGGAGAATTTTCAAGCTTTAAGCTCTCTCCTCTCTCTTGGCCCCTTATGAGGAATGAGGGGCTATTTATAGATTGGAGGAGTGGCGTCTATAAATACATGCAAAATCGAACCACTCCACTTCCGGACTCGAGAATGATTTCTTTGATCATTTGATATATTTTAAGTATTTGAATGCTCAAACAAAAATTATGAGATCTTGAACTTGTTAGATTCGGCTCGTCAAGATGCTCAATTTGACTATAAACACTTCATGTTTAAGAGTCGATTGATAATAAGCATTTGATCTCGGTTATTCTTGATTCAGAATCAGATTGCTTTCGACATCAAGATTCGTGCTTCGACTAGTGTCATATCATATATATATATATATATATATATATATATATATATATATATATATATATATATATACATACTTGAGTGAACCAAACATCCGTTTCTAAAATATCAAGAAATTGAGAATAAAAAGTGCAAAATTAAGAAATATTAATTTGGTGAGGAGGAGCAGGAGGAGTGACAGGTGGGGGCTGGATAGATTAATTGAACTATTGATGGTATCAATCACAATCAACTTGGGGTGGTAGAAAAAGTTATAAAACCCCAAAACAAAGCTATATGTTATTTATTAATTATGATTTCATTGGGATCAACTAAATCATCGATCATCATCATCATTCATCATCAACTTATCGATCCGATACATACTTTTTTAGAATATTAAAGGATGCAATACATATAAAATGAAAATATTCTATGTTATCATTTTATTTAAAATTCTATAAATATAAAAAATATTTTTTTATTTTGATTAAGTAAAATAGTATTATTAGTGATGATAGATGTGATTGAAAGTAGCTAGTGTGAGGAGAGTAATAGGCGGCATTAAGTGGCAAATGACAATGATGAATGGTGATAGGCCCGTTGCCGACAATTGATAGTGAGAGAAGAGCATGACCCGCTTGTCTAAGTTAGAGTGTATTTCCAAATGTATTAGAATTAAACTAAAAAGTGTATTTTAAATACATTGTATTTTAAATGCACCAACAAATTATAATTTCAATTTTCTAAAATGTACTCTGATCTTGTTGACCTCCATATGTGTTCCACAAAGTCAAAGTCAGGCCTACATGTCTAACTCGACGGAATTCGGAAGCGACAGTGCGCAAATTGAGGCTAAAAATGCACTAAACGTCATCGAAAATAGTCGAAATGACTTCCGATTGACTATAGACTTCTCCATCGCATTCAAAATGTTGAAATTGGCCAGGATATAAATATTGCATGACTTGATGATCAACCGATCAAGTGTCGCGCTGCATGTATATCGAGTCGGGAGGTAGCGAGGATCAAGATCTCGTTAGGAAATTGATCACACCATTGACTTAGAAATGCCGGAATCTATCAAATAAGATGTTTGCACTCAATTCGGACGAGTTTGCTTGAAAATCGAGCGATCGAGGCAATGGCATTTTAGAAATTTGGCAGACTCAATTTAGGCGTGACTCAAACCAAAGCGGCCTCAATTGCGAAGCGGACTATGCCATTGGGTTAAGAAACGATGGAATTACCCAAATTGATATATATATATATATATATATATATATATATATATATATATATATATATATATTATTTATCTTTATTGGCTGAAATCCACTTTAAAATTATTTAATAAATTTTAAATTATTTAAAATCCCACCCTCCATTTTAAATTTTCAATTTTCTGAAAAAAAAAGAAATAAAAAAGAAAATAGAAAAAAAAACTGAATAGCCACTCCCCCCATTTTTTTTCTGATTTTCTCCACACTTTCTCATTCTGCAACTTCCCCCTCCTCATTACTTCCACTCTTTTCTCTCTCCTGTGCTCTCTCTCCTCTTAGAAGCAAGAAAAAAAGGTAAATTCTCCCCCGTCTGGATTTTCAATGATTCCCCCTCCTGACCAGTCCACCGTCGCCCATTTTCTTGCATTTTGCATGGCGCAATTTATCAACCAAACCCACTCCCAGCGGTGCAAACCGGCAACATCGAACACGCTGCTACTCGAGATAAAGCCGACTACTTAGCAAAACTAGCTAAGAAAATAGCAAGTATGAACGGTGATTATGTCATGATCAGCATATTTACTCGATGAGTCTTAGTGTCAATAAAGTATCAATCCCCGCAGGTAGAGGGGTTACCAAATCTGACCCAGCAGGATGCGACCCAGGTTGCTCCTCATACTCCCTAAAATCAACAAGAAGTTATACCAATAAGAGCTAAGAATGAAATTGCCTCAGAAAAGTAGTGTGAAGCCTTTGTTGTAGAAGAGTCACATGATTGGAGGTAAGCCTTCATCTACTTTAAAGAAACCAAGTAATAAATCACGCGACTCAAATCGAGAAGAGAATGTTACGATGCTTTTGTCAACAACAATGTAAATGTGGATCCTTTGAACAAATGTGGCTACGATGCTGGTGTAGATGAAGCTAGCAAAGTGATGATTGAAGTTCATGAAGGACTTTGTGGTACACATCGAGTCCCAAGATGGCGTAAAGATTAAAAGGATGATGGGTTATTATTGGCGTCTATGGTGAGAGATTGTATTAATCGCGAAATATGAGTGTCAGTACGAGAATCTAATCCATCAACCTCAAATCCATTACACCCAACAATAGCGACCATTTGAATGTTGGGGTATAGATGTAATTGGACCAATCGATCTAGTTTAATTTGGACATCACTTCATCCTAGCAGCGATTGATTATTTCTCTGAGTGGGCTACTCCATTTAAAGAAGTTACTGCGGACTGACAGAGTGATCAACTTCTTCACACATAATGTGGTCTATAGATTCAGTGTCATGCCAAATAATTTCTGACAATGCACAGCTTTCAAAGTGCAAAGATTTATAGATTTATTGAGCGACACAAAATTGATTGGCGATACTCTTCAATATACAATCCAAGAGCAAATGGTTTGGAGGAGGCCTTCAACAAGACATTAGTCAAGCTGCTCAAGAAGATCCTTACTAAAAATTAGAGAGAATGACATACCAAGCTAGGCTCTATAGGCATATCACTACCTACAAGACGCTAAAGCCACTCCTATTCATTGGTATTGATGCAGTTCTTCTTGAAGTTGAGTTGCCTTCACTTGAATAGCCATCCAGTACCCAAGATCAAAATGCCCATAGAATGGAGGAACTTGAGCTTGATGAAGTTAGGCTACAAGCTCATCAAAATCTAGAAGTCTATCTAAGATGGGGTTTTGACCATACGGTGTGGCTTGGACATTCAAAAGGAGAGTTGGTCAGTGGAGAAGGCGATTATTCTAATCAAAAATTTGGTGGCAAATTTGAGCCTAATTAGACCTTTGTCATTGAAAAAGTATACCAAGGAGGCATACCAACTCGACTAAAGGGTGAAAGACCAATCGCTTAATGGTCGATACTTGAAAAAGTACAATACTTGACGACCATATTCTTACAATAGAAATAGTAGGGCATTTTTTAGTATATCTATTTAGGTTGACATCATGCTTCATGCCGAGATCCCTAAATAAACATACCCCAGATGAAAAACTTTTATGTGAAAATTCCCTTGTTACACATGGGGCATTTTTAGATTTTTATATATAGATGAAATCAATGTTGTATATTAAAATCTCTTTTATGGTACATCAATTTGAATATTGATATATTTATGTACTTTCATCTTGAAAATTCTCCTAAATGTACTTTAGAATTCCCCCAACAAGATAGGGGGCATTTTTTTAATTTATATCAAGTTTATGAGTTGACATCGTGCCATAAGACGAGATCCTCAAATATATCCTTATTCAGGTTGACATCGAGTGTCATGCTGAATTCCCTGAATATATTTATTATTATCTCTGTTAAGTTGTAGAGTCTTGTTAGAACAAAAAACATCTATTTCTATACATGAAAGGACAACCTTAAATGTCAAGAAAATTATCTCCCAGATTTGTCAAATTCTGGAGATCAAGTCAGAAGAACTTCCGATTTCAAAAGCTTTAATCAACTGAGTTGGAGAAACATCAACCTCACATCACGTCTAGGATGGATGGGTTCTAAAGGTCAGACTCAATAAGCCCATAAATGGTCGAGTTGCTGACGCTCTCCTCACTCAATAAGTTGCGAGAAAAGGCCGCAGTGAAAGAGCCCCAATTCGTCAGTTGATGCCAAAACACCAATCCATTACAGCTTAAGTCAAAGACACGAGTAGGTTCTAAAGGTCAAACTGAACAAGCCCAAATATGGTCGAGTTGTTGACGCTCTCCTCACTCAACAAGTCGTAAGAAAAAGCCATAGTGAAAGAGCCCCTGCTCATCAGTCTGATGATGATAGCTGTTCAATCTCAAACCAGATCCATCTTAGTGATTGTAAGCAACCAGGATCCAAGAGATCTCTCTACTTGATCGACGAATCAAGGCAAGCTAAGAAAATGCTCAATTCAGGGCTGCCTCAAATCAATCTTCATATTACCCGCAGGGTGATATCTCAATTTATTCTCAAATGATCTGATCAAGCTTGAAGCACATATCAAAGTCTATCTCCACGTCAAGTCTGTCAAAAGCAGAAAGCATAGGACGGAGTAAGCAATTCTATAATTCAAACAAATGGCGAACTAAATTTTGTTGTTATTTAGTGCATTTAAAGCACTGCTAGATTAATAACTCAACATTGACTCTACATAAGCGGAAGGTTGGGTCATCCATATGTATCCTTCAACAAATCCGTCAAAGCAACAAGCATAGGGTTCATGGAGTGCATACACTTCTTAACAAGGCAATGTTGACAAATCAGGTCAATCCTTCATCAAGTCCGTCAAGCTCAAAGCTAGGACAGAAGGAATTTCAAATCCGTTTAAGTACGTATAAATCGATTCCCAAGTGGAGTCCTTCATCAAAATAAGCAGACCAATTCCTCCGTCAAACCCAACCAGGCATGAAGCTTGGGTTGGAGGAGACTCAAATATGCAATAACATAAAAGAAAGAGATCTTCAGCAAAGCCATTGAAGCTGATAGTAGATAGTGAAAGAACTCCTATCTATCCGACAAGTTGATTCTGCCAAATCACTCAAGTCTGTCATTTAGCATGTCCTGAATAAGGTAGCATACTAATGACAAATCCTATCAAAAGCTCCCTAAGCTATTGCAATTGAAGCTAAAATGATCAAAGTCCTATGGCTAGCCCAAAAGGTCAACCAGTTTTCAACAAATGTGAGTCACTTCATGCCATAATCACATTTGTTGGGGGCATTTGTTGACCTCCATATGTGTTCCACAAAGTCAAAGTCAGGCCTACATGTTTAACTCAGGAATTGAGTAGCGGTGTGCATGAAAATTTGACGTCATCAAAATGATCAAAATGACTTTCGATTGATGAACAGACTTCATCATCGCATTCTAAATGTTGAAATTAGTCAGGATATAAATATCGCACGACTTGATGATCAATCGATCAAGCACTCGAAGTTACGCATACGCATATCGAGGTAAGGAGGCATCGACGAGGATCAAATGATCTCCATTCATGAAATTGATCATACCATTGGCTTTGAAATGTAATATATCAAATAAGATTGTTCGCACTCAATTCAGACGAGTCTGCGTGAAAATCAAGCTATAAAAGGTGACGATGCGCATTTTGAGCTGAAATAGGCTCAATTTGGCGCCGACTCAAACCAAATGGCCTTCGATCATGAAACGGACTGCTCCATTGGGTTCAGAACGATGGAATTATCCTAAATTGATATATATATATATATATATATATATATATATATATACATTTATCGGCGCGAAATCCACCTTAAAATTATTTAATAAATTTAAAATTATTTAAAAATCCCCAAATTACCCTCCATTTCCCCCTATTTTTAGTTTTCTGAAAAAAAAAAGAAATAAAAAATAAAATAGAAAAAAAATTGAATAATCACTCCCCCCATTTTTTTTTCCTGATTCTTTCCCCACTATGTCATTCTGCAACTTTCCCCTCCTCATTACTCCCACTCTTTTCTCTCTCACTCTCTTGATTGATTCCCCCCCTCCGCGTGGCTAAGTCACCGTGGGCCGTTGCTACATTTTACGCCATGCAATGGCTTCCGCCGGTGCAAACCGCGGACTGAACCACGGAGCTCCACCATCCGTAGGGTTGACCAGCCCGCTTCGACCCGCTCTGCTGTGCCATTCCTGTGACAGCCACTGAACCTGACCCGCTCAGGCTTCCTCCTCTGCGTCTCGGTCTCTTCTTGAACCATCGCTGCCGTTCCCTCCGCGTCGTCACCGTTCCTGACTGCTGACCCTCGCCGCCCTCTGGCGTTCTGGTGACCCATGACCTCCATGACCTAATAGCCTGCCTATCGCTTTATACGCACCCGCCATTTCGGCATCCATCCCGGCCCGCTACAGCAAACCCACTAACTGCCTAAACTGATTACTGTTTTGTCTGATCGCAATCACTGCGCATTATGCAATCCTTCCCGCAGCTGAACATCAAATTTTGCGTTTTTTTGCAAATCGGGAAGAACATCGTCGATGAGAATTCTTCGATTTCTAACTCTCACTTTTCAGCCCGTTTCACGCAAATCGGGAAGAATATCATGATGAATTCTTCTTTTGATTTCTTGTACCCCCCTAGCCATCACACGTTCGTCGTCGGGAAGAATCGTCGTAGCAATTCTTCTTTCATTTTTGGTGTCACACCTTACCTTGCATTCACATTCAACGTTTTTTTCCTAGCTGCAACATGATGTCAAAATATTGAGTTTGTGAATGTGAATACATATATATATATATATATATATATATATATATATATATATATATATATATATATATATATATATATATATATATATATATATATATATATATATATATATTGTACTTTGAAGACTCGTTGTGCTTCTAGGCGAGGGATGAAAAGCTTGTCGCAAAGACAGCTCATTAGTAGGACATCTGAGTAAGCCAACACTTGTTAGATGTCACTCCCTAGAAGAAATGCTGCCAAAATTTTGTATAATTTCCAGACTTAGGAAAAAGGGGGGAATGAATATATATTGCATTTGTCTTCTTTAAGGTTTGAAGGCCTCGTTGTGCTCGATAGTCTGACGAGATGAAAAAAATAGGTTGTGGTGTATGAGACACCACTATGCTAGAGGCATACCAGCAAGACAAAATACCCCGATGCACCTATATGGGGATGATCGAGGGCTAAATTCAAATCTTTTAACTTAGAAAAAAGTGGAAAATAAAATGGGTTAACTTAAAGGGCGCTAAATGGGAAACCTTGCAACTAATTTTAAATTAAAAAAATGTCAAATAAGAAAAAGGGGGGAAATTAAAATGATATACGACATGTATAGAAACAAAACAAAATAGAAAAAAAACACTTACAAAATTTATCAGCGATTGAAAGCCCATTGAAGTTCCTTAGCTCAGTTCAAATACCCTACTCTAACCTTTCAAGAAAATGGAATGGAATAAGCTCCCTTAGCCTTATTTATAGAAATTGGAAGAAGAATAAAAGGGGAAAAATCAAATTTAAATAAAAAAAAGGGGAAATCAAACTTAAACAAAAGAGGGGGAAAATCAAATTTGAACAAAAGAGGGGGAAAATCAAATTTGAACAAAAGAGGGTGAAATCAAATTTGAATAAAAGAGGAAAAATCAAATTTAAACAAAAGAGGGGGAAATCAAATTTGAATATAAGAGGATGTTGACCTCCACATATGTGTCATATATCAAGACAAGCCCCACAAGTTAAATTCGATGGACTTGAGTGATAGCATCGGGTTCAAAATGCACTGATCACCAAAAATGGTTGAAATGACCTCGATCGAACGGACTTTGTGCGTTGAATGTCACCAATCGAGAATATATACATTGCAAAATCTAACGATCAATCGATTAAGCGTTCAAGTTGTGAACATGAATACACATATATCGAGCTCAGGAGGCACCGACGCAAGTCAAACGACCTCCATTCACAAAATTGATCATGCCATTAGCTTCAAAATATCGAAATCTTCCAAATAAGATTGTTTAGCATTCAATTCAATAAGTGCATGAAAATAAATGTGAAATAAATTTCGAGCTAAAATTGACTCAATTTAGACTCAACCAAATGGCCTCGATCGAACGGACGCCATTGCATTGAATAATGAAATTACCTTGATTTATAAATATATTATGTGCATTTATGTGAAATATTAAAATCATTTAAATTAATTTAAAATTAATTTAAAAAATTCCCAAATTGCCCTCACGTAACCCTTTTCAATTTTTTGAAAAACTACTTTAACTTAAAATTAAAAAAATTGAAAAGAAAAAAAAAACCACTCCCTCCCATTTTGAACAGAAAAACTCCCCCTCATTCGGTAACTCCCTCCTCATTCCCTCCCACTCTCTCATTCTTCCCTATTCTGAAAAATTCCTCTCCAATTTTCGTTTCTCTCTCCAAAAGCCCTCTCTCACGTCCAAGGTTTGAAGACCTTGTTGTGCTCGATGAGGCTGACGGGATAGTATGGTGTTGAAATACCTTCGCTTGCGATAGGCATCTGAGTAAACCAGTTGTTAGATGTCGCTCCCCCTAGGGGAAATGCTGCAGAAATTTTGTCCAATTTCCAGACTTAGAAAAAAATAGGGGATAATCATATATTGCGTTATATGTATTCTTGCAGATTTGAAGACCTCGTTGTGCAGAGACGAGATAAAGAAAGGCATGTCATAAAACACCACTCCTTCGATGGGAGCAAGCCAAAATACCCCCCTACGGGGGAAGATGTCGGAGAGAATTGCGACAAATCTTTTGACTTGAAAAAAAAGGGAGGGTAAAATGAACTAACTTAAGGGGCGCTAAATAGAAAAACTTGTAACTAAACTTGTAGATAATTTTGAACTAAAAAAAGCATCAAATAAGAAAAAGGGGGGAAATTAAAATGATATACGACATGTATAGAAGCAAAACAAAAAAATAAAAGAATGGTGAAAGACACTTACAAAATCTATTGAAGTAGGATTGAAAGCCCACCAAAGTTTTAACCTCTCCCTTTCAAACGTCCTAGCTCTAACCTTTCAAGTAAATGGAATATGATAAGCATCTCCCCTTAGCCTTATTTATAGAAATTAGGAGATCAAAAGAGGGGAAAACCAAATTTAAAGAAAAGAGGGGGAAAACCAAATTTAAACAAAAGAGGGAGAAAAAAATCAAATTTGAGGGGTAAATGTTCTTCTTAAAATGACAAACTAAATTATCCTTTGAACCCATAGCATCAAAATGCCTTCTTTTCCAGGATCTCAACTCTTCAAGATGAAAGATACTAAATCAAAATCTACAAAAATCATAGAGCCCCTCTGATTTAAAACTAAGAAATTTCATTCTAATTATGATTTTAAAAATCAATGATTTCATTAATTAGATGAAATTAGCTAAGCTATAAATACCGCATGTGCGACACTATTGAATGCTTAAAAATTATGCGAGGATCTTTGAGGTTGCTTCAGTTTAGTCTTATGGCGGTTAACAAAATCTAAAAACTAATAAAAGGAGTTTCAAATCAGTGAAATATCTAAGAAATTGATTTTTTTCATGTGACAGTAGATCTAATCCTCTGTTAGCTGCTAAATAGAGTTGACAGGATCTAATATTGCTAAACATATTCTAATTAATCAATCTTTTAAATCAATTTTAATATCAATGAAATTGCTTAAATGAAACTCTATCATTAAAACTTAAACTAAACTCAATCTATCCACCTTCCGCAACTGTTTATCGGGGGTGACAAATTAAGAAAAAACTTTAGCTTACAAAGGAGTCAATGTCAAATCAAGTGTTCTGCTATGTTCACTCTCAATCAATCTCTTGAAGTAGGGCTCGTGTCCTCTAAACCATGTGGCTTGGCCAATAGGCTACAGATGAAGTTATGACCGAGTCCTCGACGTGGTGGGCCACTCCATTATACACGAACGAGTCCTCGTATGCTCCCCAATGGCTCGCTTTGAGTGAATCATAGGTATACTGATAAGAAACAACTTCTAAGGTAGACTTAAGATGCCTCTGACAAACACCACCCCAAGTCTACAAGATTCCTTGGACAATGTAACTCATGTGTCTTGATGAGGATCCTTCGTCAGGTTCTCGACTACCTCCTACGACTTGACTAGACCAGCCTGGGATGACGGAACCATGGATCTAGATCGAGCACATCATACCCCAACCATTTAAGCTAAAATGATGAATTTCATATCTTAAATTCTAAAACTCCACATGCTACTACTATATGTTATGCATTTTGCAATCTAACAACTAGCCTTAATCAAAAGTTCTCTCTCACTTATTGGGAGGAGTAATTAACTATAGGGCTTGCTATAGGAAACGAACAGATCTAAAGTCACCAAATGAGGATGAAATCTCAGTAGGTCTTATCAACTATTCCATCTACGAAAATTACACCGACACTTTAAACCACTCTTATCGAAGAGTGGTGAATTTTGAGCCCACAGAGGAGAAAATCAAATTTAAACAAAGAGGAAAATGAGAATTACTTTGAGGTGTAAATCTTCTTCTTAAAATGACAAATTAAGTTATCCTTTGAACCTATAGCTTCAAAACGCCTTCTTCGCCACTTGATCTACAATTCTCCGTACAAGTAAATAAAAAGCGATATTAAATCAAAATCTACAAAAATAGAAGGCTATATAAATCAAAATCTATAATAATCATAGGGCTTTCTTTAATCAAAAATTAAAGAATTTCATTCTAATTATGAATTTTAAAATCAATGGAATTACTAATTAAATGAAATTAGTTAAGCTATAAATACCGTATGCTTGGACATAGAGATTTCAAGTGCAAATGTTAATGAAATTGTGCTAAAGTTAGAATTAAATGAAAATACAAAATCAATCTCATAATTCAAACATAAAATTACCTAAAATTACAATACACCCGCATGGGCCCCAACACTATGCTAAATGCTTAAATTCAAGTGTCTGAGGATACTGCGCGGGTTGTTTCCCAATTTAGTCTTACGATTGGGTCCGGGTTAACAAAACCTAAAAACCTATAATAAGAGTTTCAAATCAGTGAAATATCGAGAAAGATATTAGATGACAAGATCTAATCCTCTATATAAAGCGAGTTGACAGATCTAAAATGCTTAAACATATTCTAATTAATCAATTTTCAAATATCAATCAAACTATTTAAATAAAATTTTGTCATTAAAACTTTAACGTCTTAGAACTGTGCAAATATTTTAAATATACCGGCATGTGCCCCAACACTATGCTAAATGCTTAAATTCAAGTGTCTGAGGATATGCTGTTGCTTTAGTCTTAGATGTGGGTTAACAAAACTAAAAATTTATAATAAGAGTTTTAAATGAAATGTCAAAAAGATTATCGTGTAATAGTAGATATAATCCTCGCAGCCTAAATGAGTTGACAGATCTAAAGCTCTTAAACATATTCAAATTAATTAATTTTTCAAATCAAATATAAATTTAAAAATGTTCAAATGAAACTCTATCACTAAAAACTTAAACTAAACTCAATCTATCTACCTTCCACAATTATTTATCGTGGGTGATAAACTAAGAAAACTCTAGCTCACAAAAGAGCCAATGTCAAATCAAGTGTTATACTGTTCACTCTCAATTAATCTCTTCAAGAAGGACGGACTCATGTCCTCCAATGGCTTGCCCAAGAGCTCCACAAATGAAGCGCATACCGAGTCCTCGACGGTGGTTAGTCACTCCATTATATTATGATCAATAATCGTATCAGATGTTCCCCAATGGCTCCCTTTGAGTTGTGAATCATAGGGTATACTTGATAGAGCAAACAACCCTTGTCGTGTACTTAAGATTGTCTCTTGTGACAAGCATCACCCCGTGTCTACAAGGATTTCTTCGATGCAACCCATGTGTCGATGAGGATCCTTCGTTGTTGGATCAATTCACGCCCTCGACTAAGTAGACTAGAACGCTGACCGGGATGACGGAACCATGGAGATCTAGACGCATATCATCCAACCATGGTTTAAGCTAAAATGATAAATTTCATATACTAAATTATAAAACTCTATATGCTGCTACTATACGCTACGCATTTAGCGATCTAATGACTAGCCTTAATCGAAAGTTCTCTCACTATTTGAAAGGGTAATTAACTATGTGGGGCTCCATCTAAGTCATTTTGATTTGATTGTATCGTGATGATCCATAAATGAGAATATGTCATAAAGTGTTGTCCACTAGTAGTTGATATAGGAAGTGGAAAGTCATCTTTTGGTCACTTCTTATTTAAGTCCCTAAGTCAATGCAGAGCTTTGACCATTATTCTTCAAGGGATAATGTTGGCTATCCAATTTGCATACTTCTCCTGGATGAAGCCTACTTGAATTAGCTTTTAGTTACAAGTATGTTTTTCAATTCAATCTCATTCATTTAGGAGCTTGCTTAATAGGCGTTGCATGTGGTTTAATAGCTAGTTTGTGAACTACTACATCAAGGGAAAACTCTGGCATTTCAGAATATGTCCAAGGAAAGCAATCCATGAATTCATAATGTGGCATTTTTAGCTCTTCAACTTTCTCATCAGGTAGAAGGGCACTAACGAAAGTTGGACAGGGATCATCCTCATCTCCTAGGTTAGCTTCTTTAAGTTCATCCATAGTGGTTATTTGTTCACCATCTTCAAGTTCTTCAAGTGCAGGCTTGGCTTCTACTTCTTCATCATTTTTAAGGAAATTTTCATAAGAATCATCTTCTTCATCACTATGAGTCTCGATCTCAACTTCTATTATATTATAACAGGCTCTACCTTGAGGAGATTTGTGATGAACTGACCTTTAGTGATAAACTTATCACTTCTTCTGATGCTTGAGGACTTCTTTGGCTCCACATCTTATTAAAGACTTGAGTCCTATGTTTAGTAGTTCTCATATGAATTCTAAGTTTATGCATCATTCTTCATAATTTATGTGGATAGTATATTGGTATTCTTGTTGGTACTATCTCATCAGAACTTTATGTTGAGCAGGCTATTCAAAATCATGAGGCCGAGACTCTTTAGATTTATAAAATAAAGTTCATGTTCCTCCACTCACTCAACTGGTAGAATGACCAATTCTTCAATATTATAAACTCTGGAATTTTCTTTGAAGCACCGCTGAGGGATGGGTATAATTTTGAGTGAGTCATCGACTCGCCAAGTGAGCTATCCTCCTCGATGCAACCATTTAACTCTATTTCCATAAGTAGATTCAAAATCATAGTTTGAATTTGAATCACTTATTTCATACTCTACCTTTCTTAAAAACTTATAAGTTTCATTATGTTTGATATATCTTCTTCTTCTTCTTCTTGTCACTCATCAAATGAGGAACCGATTTGCTTGACTTGGGTGCAATCAAGTGCTGGAGAGTTGATCTTCCTTCTCCCACTTTGCTTCCTCTTCACTTTATGAAATTGCTTTATAGTTCCCAAGTGGATGTTACCACTTTAATAGACTTCTTTTATTCTGAGGATGAAATATTTTGCATTTTCATAGATCTTTGCTTCATTGGCAGAGAATGATGGTAGGTTACCAGGAATTCTGAATTCTTCTCCATCTTTCAGATACTTCAAACATTGATGCATAGTTGATGGGATCATGTCATACTCATGTAGCCATCGGTCCAAGAGAGCTCTAAATGATGTATCGACATCGATTACATGAAACTTGGCTTCTGTATATAAATGCATGAGAATAAAAGAACTCAGAGTTTTTTGCCCCTTTTCATTGAATCCATGAACCATCAACTTATCTCTCCCAAGATGTTGGATATCAAGTGATAACCCTCTTAATACCTTTTGACTCATAAGATTGATAGAAGAATATAGAGCAATGAATATTCAACTAATCGAGATGTCATCACTCTCTGCAGTAACATAAAGAGGACGATTATGATTTGCCATTCCCAACATAAGATCTTCTTCAAAAAATGTGATTACTAGGAGATCTTGAGTTTGCCATGCTTCAATTATGCATTTTTCAGCAAAGTAAGCTCCATAACTCCCGATCTTTGAGAGTCAGATCAAAGTTTCTGAGGTCTTTGATATCAAGAGAGCCTCGCACACCGCCAGTGGATCTTTCTGTAATAAAATATTATAATCTATCTTCTCGCTTGATTTAGGCTTTATCCTAGATTTCGGAATAATATCCTTGACTTCAATTTATTTACTTTTGTCTTTATTTGCATTTCCCTTCTTTGATGAAAGTGGTAAGATTTTACCACTTCTCAACTGAACTTGAATCATCTTATCTTTGTCAGATTCTTTTGAAGAGGTAGTTTCTTTAAAATTTTTTTCATATTCTATAAATTGTTCTCTCATTTTTCAACATCATACATTCCATACATGATGATATCGATGAGTCGACTCTTCTCTCGGAAAACATAGATCTTCGTCTGAATTATTATTATCTTATTGAGTCATTAAACAAAATTCAGACATCTTGCTTTCATGATAAAAATTTTGATGGGTTGGTTGAGTTTGTTTAACTACTCTTATCGTCTTAGAATAACCAATGTTGAAGAATATCTGACATCACACAAATGATTTGACATGTCTTTACTGGACAAGATTCACCATTATCTTCCTCATCTGATTCAGTAATGCAAAGTTTAGGCAAAGTGGCTATCTTTACCGGGTGATACTTCTCTTAATTAATGATCTTTTGAGTTGTAGTTCTTTTCTTGATCTTTCTTTTCTTAGCCAGCTTCTTTGATTTATGAGGTCTGCATTTAGTAGACTACTTCTCAAGATGTGATGAAGTAGCCTTATCAGAATGCCTCTGAGAAGCCCAAATACTTGATTTAGGCATCTCTCTTAAGTCCAATATGGTTCAAGTGGTGATTTCCACTTAATACATTTTTTAGCGCTTCAACATCTTCATGGTCTTTTGGAGACTACCCATTCTTCAATCAACTCATTCTTCCTTTCGGATGTTACAAAGAGGACGAATCATCCTTGTAGACTCTCTTTCAATTGAACACTTTAGTGTAAATTCATCTTCTCGATACTTCCTTTCTAGCCAATCTTTAAAGACATAACTCTTGATAGGTGATGATCATTCGATGATAGGACGAATTTTGGATTATCGATTTGAGTAGCTTCAAGCCATTTGATTTCTAATGTAGACCATTTTCAAGCTTGAGAATTTAGCCACATCCTTCTAAAGAAATATTCTTTGTTCATCTTTTTTTCAAGAGATGGCCGCTTTCGCTCATCATCTCT
The DNA here is from genome assembly GCA_021442155.1 of Cymbidium sinense. Classification (NCBI taxonomy): domain Eukaryota; kingdom Viridiplantae; phylum Streptophyta; class Magnoliopsida; order Asparagales; family Orchidaceae; genus Cymbidium; species Cymbidium sinense. The sequence goes on along the minus strand of CM038224.1, from coordinate 122,417,558 downwards.
TGTTGTTTGTTTTGGATGCTCCCCATCACTTGGAAAAGTATGAGGTTTGTCATTACCTCCTAATACCAATTTTAGTTATGGATTAGAATAAATGTGTTTTTTTACCCTTATCATCATTATACATCGGTTGATTTCCTTTATCCACGTATATCACCTTTTCACCATTTGAGCTATAGGAAGATATCAATTTCATTTCTTCTTGAGTCCGAAAGTTTGTTTCTCTTGCTTTATCTGATAGACTTGATTTATTCAATTTTTCAAATTTAGCCACCCTATCGAGCAAGTCCTAGAATGTTGTTATCGACCTCATGCATAGAAATGGTGCCATTTTAGTATCCATATTGCCAATTAGCAATTGGATCACATGTTATTCTTCCAATTGTTGCTCGCATTTCATACTTAGGTTGCGCCAATGACTTATGAATTTTGTCACTGACTCATCTTTCCTCCTTTTCAGCAAGGCAAGGTCAACGATTGTGATTTTCTCAATTGCACTAGCGAACCTCTTCACGAATATAGTCTCTAATTCAGCAAAAATTTTAACTGAATCATTTAACAATTATGCATACCATTTGAAAGCGGCTGAGGTCAGGCTACTAATGAATTGATGGAAAAGTAGTGCATCATTCCCTCCTATGTTACCACAAGTAGCCTTAAATTGGGCCAGATGTTGCTTTGGATTACCAAGCTCAGAAAGTATTAAATTTTGGCACTGAGTAACCTTCTGCACACTTGGTCATATTCACCGAAAAGGCGATTTACTCAGCCTTTTCACCGCTCAGGCTATGATTGCCTTTATTTTTTCATTGATTATTGTTTCTAGTAGCGATGTTACCATTCGCTAGCCAAATTTTGAATAAGAGGTAGTGGGTTAACTTCATTCTCGCTTCATGCGTAGCATGTACTATATGAGTTTGAGGTTCCAGGGCTAGTGTATAGAAGTTGCATTGTTAACTACCTATTGGTTAGTGACAAATAAAATAGGTGCACTTGATGTGATATTTTTCTGCAACATCTCCATCATGATGTTCATTTGTACCATCATATCATTCATTTTGGTACCAAGTTGTGCAATCTCCTTATCTTTGACCTCCATTTGACGCTGCATTTCTCTTTGCCCTCTAGCTAGCGCCATGGCATCAATCAAGCATGTGATTTTTCTTCTATTTCTTATTGTATTCCGCTCCTTGCTCATTTTAGGGAAGAACTTGATCTTTCTCTTTGTGCATTTACAAAGACTATTGTTGGGGTTGTACGACGATGCTAATTATAAAAGCGTGTACCAGGCTGATCATTTGTTGGTTCAACCATATAGATAGCTTTTACACCCATGATATCTTTCTCATTATGGTCCTCTTCTTCTTCTTCTTCAGCAATGATCGAAGATCAGTCTTCTATTTGCTTCGGTAAAGACTCTTCTTCATAAGCCAAATTGTGTTTAGATTCCTTGGATTCGTGTGAGTTCTGAGACTTCATCTATATCTCTGACCATATAGATGACCTCTACTTTCATGGAATTCTCTACATTATTTTCTTCCTACACATGAATTTTCATTCGACGTTTCCAGTGGATCTCTGGTTCAATGCAGAATAAGTACTTCTTCTATTAAAGGATTGTGATCAAAGTCAACCTAGGGGTGAAACTGATCGATGATGGGATCCTCTAGAGGATTCTCCAGGGTGTTGACCATCATATCTTTCATCAGTGATATCCTTTCTTTTGGGTATCCACTTCTGATGAGTTAATTTTGAGGCAGATTTCTGAGTATATGTATCAGATGTCACACCTCTTATATTACTTAAAATTTTATTACGGGGCCTTGGCCTCCATATTTGTTTATCCTTTCATCGGGACCTTTGAACAACAGATTCTTAGACACGCGGTCCAAGTGTCACGCCCCGATGCTTTCCATGCAAAGTGTCTCTCGATGGCTACCGAAGAGATGATAACTTTCTTGATGTAGCTTCAGTATTTTCCATCACCACAGGCTTCTGAAATCTTCTTTTCATTAGGCTTTTATTCTTAGCTACTTTGGGAATGGTTGGTTCTTCCAGAAAGACTGCTTTACTTCACCAATAAAGCTATTCCTTTTTACCCACTTTAAGTTTTCAAAGTTATTTGGGGTAGGGATACTCGCTTCTGGCGGCATTATTATTTGTTCACTAGGTCATTCAAAAAGGATCTGTTGAGCCCTCATCTCAGCATTTCTCCTTCTTTTCTGTCTTCTGGTTAATTTGCTCCCTCATGAGGAAGCTTCATGATCATGCTTTCCTGCACGAAGGTTCTGGCACGAGCTTGTACACAGGCATTAAAGAAGCTTCCCACTACCTTATTTTCATCAATGAGCTTGACCTAGCCTTTTGAAAGGAGTGCTTGGCGGTGTTGGCTAGGTAGATGTTTGCACCACACTCTAGCTGAACGGTGAAAGGAGTGCTTTGTAGATCCATTCTACAAAAGTGAAAGATGGGGATTAGTAATTAGCAATTATTATTTCATACCATACTTTCAAGATGCGAGGCTATAGAACAAAAAATAATGGTGTAATAAAGATATACTAATGATTCATTCTACATAGAGCCTCATATTGAATTTATTACACACTTAAACCATCATTTTTTGTTTTGAATTTTCAAAAAAAATTAATGCTACTATAACACATATATGACTTACCAAAGATGGAAAAAGAATCTTGTCCCGGGAGTCACTAGAATGGGCTCAAAAAATTCTCCACCGGCCTCTCAATAATTTATTGAATTGAAGAGAGTATGATTAGAAAGTGTTGGTGTAATTTTCAGAAGGCTGATGGAATAGTAGATAAGACATTACCCAAATATTTCTCCCTCATTTGGTGAGGACTTTAGATATGGTTCTAGGTTTCCTATAGGCGCAAGCCCCTATAGTTAATTACCACTCTCAATAAGTGAGAGAGAACTTTTGATTAAGGCTAGCCATTAGATCGCTAAATGTGTAGCGTATAGTAGCAGCATGTGGAGTTTTAGAATTTAAGATTTATGAAATTCTTCATTTCAGCTTAAACTGGATGGTTGGGGGAATGATAACGTGCCCGATCTAGATCCCACGGTTCTATCATCCCAGGCAGTCGTGGTCCCTAGTCTACTTAGTTAGAGGAGGTAGTCGACCCAACCTAACAGAAGGATCCTTATCAACACATGGGTTACGTCGTCTAAGAAATCATTGTAGCCCTGGGGTGGTGTTTGTCTAAGGAGACAGCCTTAAATCTACCTTAGCTAATGAGTTGTTCCTATCAAGTATACCCTATGATTCACAACTCAAAGGGCGAGCCATTGGGGAGCATACGCAGGTCGATCGTATAATATAATGATTGGCCAAACCACCATCGAGGACGGTGAACTCATTTCTGTGGAGCCTACTGGCGCATGTAGTCGAGGACGCCACGCATCGACGGAGATTGATTGAGAGTGAACATAGCAGAACACTTAATTTGACATTGACTTCATTATGAGCTAAAGTTTTCTTAATTTATCACCCCCAACAAATACTTGTGGAAGGTGAATAGATTGAGTTTGATTTAAGTTTTTAATGATAGAGTTCCATTTAAGCAGTTTCAGATTGCTACTTAATTTGATTTGAAAATTTGATTAATTTGAATATATTTAAGAGTTTTAAATCATATCAACTCTGTTTAGCTACTAACAGAGGATTAGATCTACTATTACCTAACAGAATTAGTTTTTCAGTTATTTTATTGATTTAAAACTCTTATTATAAGTTTTTAGGTTTTGTTAACCCGAACCCAATCCTGAGACTAAACCGGGAAGCAACCAGCAAAGATCCTGACACTTGAATTTAAGCATTCGATAGTGTTATTATGTATTTATAATTTAGGTAATTTTATTTGAATTCGAGATTGATTTTGTATTTTCTTTTTTTATTCCAATTTAGTTTGCAGCTTTTTTAAAATATTTGCACTTAAAATCTCTATGTTCGAGCACATGCAAGAATTTATAGCCTAAATAATTTTATCTAATTAATGAAATCATTGATTTTGAAAATCATAATTAGAATAAAATTTCTTGATTTTTGGTTGGAGGAAGCCCTATGATTTTTATAGATTTTGATTTAGTATCGCCTTCTGTCTGCTTGTACAAAGAGTTGCATATCCGGTGGAGAAGAAGGCATTTTGAAACTATAGGTTCAAAAGATAATTTAATTTGTTATTTTAAGAAGAAGATTTACTCCTAGAAAGAATTCTCATTTTCCTCCTTTTTTTATTCAACAACCCTACCTTTCCTCCTCTTTTTATTCGAACTCCTACATTCATTCCCTCTTTATTCAAACTCTCCTACATTCATTTTCTCCCCTCTTTTTATTCAAACTCTCTACATTCATTTTCCCCCTCTTTTTATTTTACTTTTGTGTTTATTGTATGTTATTTTCCCTCCCCCTTTTGTTGTTTGGAGTTTTAATTTGAATTTTAGCTTTAGGTTTCATTACTTGACATTCTTAAGTTGATTCCTTTACTTTTCATTTTTTTTAAGTCTAGAATTTTGATGAAATTTTGACAGCCTCCCGACATCATCCACGTAAGCAGGTGTGCTTTCTGCCTCTCTAGTGCTGAAGCATCTTACGACATGAACCGATTTTTCATCTCGTCATGCCCTCTTGAACACGACGAGGCCTTCAGTCCTGAAAGAAGTCATACAATGCAATATATATTCACCCTTCCTCTTTTTTTCTAAGTCTAGAAATTAGACAAAATTTCAAGAGATTTGTCTGAGCGACATCTAATGAGTGTTGGCTTACTCAAGACGCCTCCCGAGCATAGCAGATGTCTTCATGATACCACGTCTTATTTTTTCATCTCGGCCGCTTCTCTGAGCACAACGAGATCTTCAAACTAGAAATAAAATATATATATATCCACATTCATATCACACATGTTATTTACATTTTGATGTCAATGCTCGACAAAGGAATGGGGTTAGGTATGCAATTAGAACAAGGATGATGCTCGAAACCGAAGAATTCCCTTGATGTTCTTCCCGAGGTAGTTTAAAATGGAAGGCTAAAGAGAGGAGTATGACATAAAAATTGAAAGAAGAATTCACCTCGATATGTTCTTCCCTATTTATGGTGAAGTGAAGGTTGAAAGGCTAAAGCGAGAGGTGATGCAAAAAAAATCAAAAGAAGAATTCACCTCTGGACGATGTTCTTCCCCGGCGTACAGAAAATTGTATATGAAAGAATGTGACGTCGAAGAAGAATTCACCTCTTCGATGTTCTTCCCATGCGGCAACAGATGGGATGGCGGAGTTCTCTGGCGTGAGCGAGGAGCAGGTTTTGCGCTTACGGGTCATGGGAAGGTGCGCATGGTCAGTGCGGCGATTGACGGCGCCCAGCGATGGGCAATGGTGTGCTTTCATGAGACAGCCTGGAACAATGTGGGTGAGAAGCGAAGGTGGCATGTGGCGAGTGCTGAGGCAGGATAGGAGCTGGTTACATAGGATCGCGCGTGTCATGCGCGAATGCAGCGTCACGGGGATTGAAGCGGGATAGCGTCTGGAACGGACGCGGATTTGCCGTCGCGACAATTTAGTCGGAATGGCTGGGCGGAGGTGGAAAGCGGATCGTGGGCAGCTATGGCCATGAGCTATGGTTTGCGAGAAGTCCGATATTGAGCACCATGGGCCGGAGTGAGATGGCGTCGGTGGGCTGGATGACGAAACATTGGAAATTGAGGGGAGAATGACGGAAGAATTACATGTGCAGAAAAATGTTTCGAACGAGAGAGGGAATGGGGAGACTTGGAACCTGGAATGGAGGGAAGTGGAAACCAACGCCCTTTTCCTTTTCTTTTTTTTCTTTATTTTTTGGTTGAAGGAAAAGCGAATGGGAGAAAGAGGGAAGTTGAGCATGGGGAATTTAGGGATTTTAAATAATTTTAAATTAAGTAATCATCTTTATATTGAGTTTTCACACATATTAGATAATCAATATACTCATTTAAGGTTATTCGATATTTTGAATGTAACGACATTGTCCGTTTCATGATCAGAGGCCATTTGGTTGCGTCAAATTGAGTCCATTTTGACTCAAAATGCGTCGCCGCTTTGAATTCGATTTTCATGCGGACTCATGAGTACAAATAGTCTTACTTGATAGATTTCAATATTTTGAAGATAATAGCATAATCAATTTCATGAACGGATGTCATTTGATCCTCGTCGGTGCCTCTTGACCTCGATATACATACAAATGCGTTGACAACTCAAGCGCTTGATCAGTTGATCATTAAGTTGTGCAATATTTATATCCTAACCAACTTCGACATTTTGAATGATGGTGAAGTTCGTTCATCGATCGGAGGTCATCTGAGTTGATTTTGGTGACGTCCTGTGCATTTCAACCTCAATTTACGCGCTGCCATTGCTGATTATTAGACATTGGCATAGACTCATCCGAATTAAGCGTGAATAGTCTCATTTGATAGTTTTTGATGTTTTGAAGCTAACAATGTAATCTATTTCATGAATGGAGGTCATTTGATCTTCGTGTACTTCTAACCGATATATATACACATTGATAGCTCGAACACTTGTCTTGCGTTAGATTTTGTAATATTTATATTACGATCAATTTGATGTTTTGAATGTAATGGCAGTTGTTCCTCGATCAAGGTCGTTTCAACCATTTTCAATGACGTCCAGTGAATTTTGAGCTTTGATTTGCGCACTATCACCTCCGAAATCCGTCAAATTTGATTTGTAGGCTTGACTTTGACTTATGGGACACATATGGAGGTCAACAAATGCCCCTCAACAAATGTGATTTGCGCATAAAGCGAGTCACGTTTATTGAAAACTTGGTTGACCATTTTGGCTGGTCAAAAAACTCAGATCATTTCAACTTCGCTTACAATAGCTTACGGAGCTTTGATAGGATTTGTCATTAGTATCTTTTCATTTGAGGACATGCTTGATGGCTTGACCAATTTGTTAATCAACTTGTCGATTGATAAGTGCTCTTACACCATCTATCTGCTTCAATGGCTTTCTTTGAAGATCTCTTTCTTTTATGTCATTGTAGATTTTAGTTTCCTCCAACCGTGTTTGGTTGGGTTTGATGGAATTAGTCGCATGTTTTGATGAATGATTCAGAATTAGTTTATCGTCCTTGTGGTTGAAATTTATTTTGTCTTAGCTTTGAGCAGACTTGATGGACTGTCCAGACTTGTCGGGAAGTGTATGCACTCCATGAATCTTGTCTTGCTGAGGCGTGTTCATTGAAGGGTATATCTGAATGACCTTGACTTTATAGATCAATGTTGAGTTATCAATCTAGTAATGTGTACTTTAACGAACTAAATAATCACAAAATTCCTTTAGTTCTGAAGGCTTGTATGAACTATGGAATTGATTCCTCGGGCCTGTGCTCTCTGCTTTGACGGACTCGATGAGGAGATTGGCTTTGATATGTGCTTAGAGCTTGATCAGATCATTTGAGAATAAATTGAGATATCACCCTGCGGGTAATATATATATTGATTTGAGGTAGCCAATTGGCGTTTCAGCTTGCATTAATCTATCGATCAAGTAGAGAGATCTCTTAGATCCTGGTTGCTTGTAATCAATAAGTTGGATCTGGTTTGAGATTGAACAGCTATCATCATTTGATTAACGAGCGGGGGCTCTTTCACTATGACCTTTTTTGCAGCTTATTGAGTGAGGAGAACGTCAGCAACTCGGCCATATTTAGGCTTGTTGAGTTTGACCTTTAGAACCTACTCGAATCTTCAACTTAAGCTGGTGTGGGTTGGTGGTTTTGTCATCAGACCGACGAGCATGGGCTCTTTCACTGTGGCCTTTTCTTGTGCTTGTTGAGTGAGGAGAGCATCGACAACTCTCATTGTGACTTGTTGAGTTCGACCTTTAAAACCATCCATGTCTAGACTTGGGATATATGTTGATGTTTTTTCAACTCAGTTGATTAAAGCTTCCAAAATCGGGAGTTTTTCTAACTTGATCTCCAGAATTTGGCAAATCTGGGAGGTAATTTTTTTGATGTTTAGGACTATCTTTTCATGCATAGAAATAATTCTTTTTATTTTTGCAAGAACCCAACTTAACAATATATTATGGGTGTATTATTGATTGTAAAGCTTCGATGTTAACAATTAGAATATATTCGAGGATCTTGTGTTATATCACGATGTTAACTCAAATAAACTTAACATAAACTAAAAAAATGTCTCATGTCTTGCGGAATTCTAAAGCACATTTAGAAGAACTTTCAAGATAAAAATGCAAATACTTCAATATTTGAATCGATATGCTAAAAGGAGATTTTAACATACAACATTGATTTCATCGTATATAAAAATCTAAAATTCCCCACATTAATAGGAAATTTCCTGAGAAAAGTTATTCATCTCGGTATATTTATTTAGGGATCTCAGCATGAAGCACGATGTCAACCTAAATAGATATACTAAAAATGCCCCTACAGGTTTTTCGGCATCTGATGGACTGGTCAAAACGGGCGGTGGGGCTGGATCGTGGTTTTTGATGGAGCAGACGCGATTGAGGCACGCATGGGATCTTGGGATGGGATCTGCGAGCGCACGAGTGGATAATGCCTGAGCAACGGCGATGGGATCGCGGTGGAATAGTGGAAATTGAGGGGAGAATTACGGAAGAATTACTTGTGCAGAAAAATGTTTCGAACGAGTGAGGGAATGGGGGAGACTTGGAACTGTTGGAATGGAGGGAAGTGGAAACCAACCATCCTTTTTCCTTTTTTCCTTTTTTTTTTTCCCTTTGCTTTCTGAAGTTGAAGAAAAATTGAATGGGAGAAAAAGGGGGAACGATTGAGCATGAGGAGAGTAATTTAGGGATTTTAAATACTTTAAATTGAGTTTTATGCTGACGCGGTTAGATAATCAATATATATATATATATATATATCAATTTAAGATTATTTAGATGTTGAATGCACTTGCTTGTCGTTTATCGAGGATATTTGGTTGGTCGGCTGATTTCACTCAAAATGCGTTGTTGCTTTTAGCTCAATTTTCATGTAGACTTGTTCAAATTGAGTACGAACAGTCTTACTTGATAGATTTTGACATTTTGAAGCCAATGACATAATCAATTTATGAGCAATTATTTGATTCTCGGTGCCTCCCCTCGATATGCATGCAGCGTTGACAACTTCGGCTTGATCGGTTGATCATCAAGTTGTGCAATATTTATATCTAACCAATTTCAATCGAGCGTGATGGCGAACTCCGTTCATCGATGGAGTCATTTGAGTTAATTTTGGTGACATCCTGGCATTTTGCCTTATTTATTTGGTCAATTATTCGACATTGGCACAGACTCATCCGAATTAAGCGTGAATAATCTCATTTGATATTTTTCGATGTTTTGAAGCTGAAGATGTAATCCATTACATGAACAGAGGTTGTTTGGTCATCGTCGTAGCTTCCCGACTCCGATATGCACGTCGACACATTGATAGCCCGAGCACTTAATCGATTGCTCGTTAGATTTTTCAATATTTATATTGATCAATTTCAAGCTCGAGCATAGCAGAAGTTCGTTCACCGATCGAGGTCATTTCAACTATTTTGATGCATGACATTTTGAGCCCTGATTTGCGCACTGTCACCTTCGAAGTCCATCAAATTCAATTTGTAGGCTTGACTTTGACTTATAGCACACATATGGAGGTCAACAAGCAATTTGTTGTTATTAGCATTTTCTTGGTTTGGTGACTGGTGAGCTTTGCTAGTATATTAATTACCTCAATTACTATGTTGTTAATTACATATTTTTGTCATTTTGATTTGTTGTGGTCATTAATTTGTTGGTTTGGTTTTGGTTATTTTGGATATGCTATTGAGATTATTTATTGGTTGGCCACTTGGTGCTTCATTAATGCAGTTTGGTTCAGTTGTTATTTTGGAAATAGTATTGGGATTATTTTGCTGATTGGCTGAGCTTCATTGCCTGCTTTAGTTCAACTGTTATTTTGGATATGGTATTGGGATTACTTTTTGCGGGTTTGGACAACTTTTCTTGTTTGCTTTGTTGGATGTGTTGTGGACTTGTGATAACCATTTTGTTGGTTTGGGATTTATTGTGGTTAGATTTTTTTTTTTCAGGACTATTTACTTACATACCACTAAATTTACATGTATGCCTCTTTATATTAAATGTTTATATTCTAATTTTTAATAGGGGCAATGATAGCAATGATGAAATAATCAATGCATAAATACGGTGACTTTTTTTTTGGTGTTATTGCCCTCTTAGAGGCTTAAAGTTGAGTGATTTCTCAAATTTATTGTTTATGTATACATGGTGATCATATTTTTAGATATTACATTTGAATCTTGTAAACAAGTGATATTTTTATAATTGAGCTTGAGCCCAATCTATAAATATATACATATATTCTTATTCTTGCATTTTGAAGGTTTCAAGGAGAAATGCTAAGAATGTGCTCAACATAAGTACTATTTCATCAAATCTTGGATATGATGTATTGCTATAATTTTGTTTTTCTCTTCTTTTTTTTAGTAGTTTTTTTTCTTATTTGGTGCAGCTTTATGATATGATGTACTGCTGTAATCTTGCACTAATCTGAAATCCTCTTATGATATATATATATAATTTAGTTAATACTTTTTTTTTCTTTTTTTTGCTTGTACATTTGCACTCTTTTATTTTTTTAATATGCTTATATTATTTGATTACCGAACCGAATAAACTAAAGTACTATTCGGTTTATTTGGTTTGATTTTTCAGTTTTTTAGCTATTTTGGTTCATTTTTTTTTATTGAGTTTATTTGATTTGATGAAAATATTAATCAAATTAATCAAATCGGTCGAATTCCTCCTACCCTTTCTTTCTTCACCATCATTATAGCTTGCAATTAATATCCGGTCACTCCATAACAAGAGTAATATGAGAAAAAAATTATTTGGGCATATATTCATACAATGGAATCCATCGGCGTCTAGAAGATTACTTTGGATTTTGAATTATAGAGTCCATTATTTCATGGAATGTTATGATTTGGTCTTTCATTATGTATTAATTTATTATTCATCATATTTGTTTGCTAAAGCAGGTTTTAGTTTACTTGTTATTGTAATGCACACACATGTGTTAAAGTGAACAGAAAACTCAATTTTGAAAATCTGAAAAGAGGGAAAAAACCACCTAGCGAGCTTTCACTATGTATATGTTTGAGTACAAAATCTTCGATAGATTACAAAATTATATGAGAAAACAACGGATGTCCGTTGGTAACAATTGCTGGTATGAGATGATGGTGAACAAAGAATAACGACCGATGAAGGTGATAAGAAGCGAGGTTTAATGGCGAGATCTCAGCTGACGGCGGCGGCGGTGGTTGATTTGGTGGCATTTTGAGGATCTTCAAGTTTTACTCTCTCTCTGCTTCACCTCTCATATGAAGGATGAGCTATTATAGATTGAAGGAGTGACATCTCATAAATACATGCAAAATCGAAACTCCTCTCGATAGCTCATGATGATTCCCTTGATCATGATATATTTTGTGTATTTGAATGCTCAAATGATGTAATTATGAGATCTTGGGCTTGTTAGATCCGCTCGTCGAGATCGATTTGACTATAAACACTCCATGTTTAAGAGTTGATTTGATAATGTCGCTTGATCTGTTAATTCTTTATTGATCGATTTTTCGGGTCAATTAGTGCTTCAATTAATGGAATTTTTGTCATATCAATATTATTTTTAGTTGTTTGATTAGCTAAGTTTTGAGTGTACTTATTGTAAAATAAAATGAGCTTTTGTTTTATTGTTATATTCATGAGCTACCTCAAGAAACTCTTCACATGCAGTCACGATGCCTTGGTTTCCACCTCCGACTTGCAAACGAGATAGGCTTATTCGAGTTCAAACTTGTTTATTATTTTTGAGCTGATTCGATTTGAGCTTTTAGGATGGTGTTCAAGCTTTCGTTTAAAATATTATTCTCACTTGTTAAGATCGATTCAAATTGGGCTTATCGAACTTTAACAAGCATTCGTTTAAAGAAATAAACTAGCTTTAATCGAGCTTGTTCGCGAGCAGTATGCTAAGAAATATAAATGATTTTGTTTATGAACATGTGTTAATTAATCTTTATCGAGCCATAATCGAATTCGAGCTTGTTTTGCGCTTTAAATGATAGTGTTCATGAACATAAATGAATACAACTGTTCAAGTTTGTTCATTTATCGAGTTTTACAAAAGTGTTCCTTTAGTTAAATGAACAAACATAAATACTGTCATAATCAAGTAGCTTGATGCTCGGTTCATTTCAGTACGACGTAGCTCCTTGGCTTGCGAATTGGTGAAAAAATTGATGCCGGATTTAGACGATAAAGTGGCGCATTTTAAAATTATTTCTCTCAATAAATGTTTGTAAACTCATATAAATAATTATAAAAATGATAATATCATAAATGTTATAAAATTTCTTTTATATATCATTTAGATGTAGAGGTAGAACTGTTTTATCGTAAAAAAATTTAATAAAAATGTAATTAACTTTGATAATTCTTGACAACATTATAAGTTCGAGTAAAATAATATAAAACGAAATATATTGATAATTCTATCTAACATGGCAATATTTTGTAGCAAATGTATCCAATTATAAACTTGATTTCATTGATCTCAAGGACATTAAATTTATTTTAAGATAAGTATAATATACAAATAGTTAAGTAAAATTTATAATATATTTATCTCAAAATAAATTAAATTAATTAAAAACTTATTATAATTGAAAATTTAATTAAAATATCTTAACTTAAATTTGTGTACATCCCTATTATTAAAAAGGCATTTCTTTAAAATATAAATATATAAGTAAATGACATTATTTAGGAGTTAAACATGTAAATATATATGTGGTATTTATCCACATCCCTCTTATTAAAAAGACATTTCTTTAAAATAGCATATTTTTTTAAAATTTGTAATTTCTTTTATTAATATTTAACTGAACGTATTTATTGTCTAACTGTCAACTATGCTTTTCCTCACACCCAAAATGCAACTATTCTTATCCCTCATTTTCTGTCCAAATGGCCTCACCCACTCACTGATTCCCACTCACCACACTCTATTTGAGCTTTCAAGATAAATTAATGCTATCCTTCCTTTAATTAGTTCTTTATACTTGCTTTTACTAATGTTTTGGCTAAGCTATTACGTTAGGCATCATTTGAGAATTTTTTTTTAATGTTATAAATTTATATCGTAATTCATTTGATTTTTATATTTATTTAAAAGAAATTCAGCATAATGTGCATTGAAAACTTAAACACAACTAAACATAAATAAGGTCTAACTACAAAATTAGAAACAAAATAAGTTCTAACTATAAAATTAGAATAAAATAATGCTAATCAACGGTTTTGAAGAAAAATTTACTACCACCATTTCTTGAAAAAAAATCTAGTTACTGTGAAAAATAAAGAAGATAAAAAAAGCTTTTATCTAATGAAACTAAAATTGCTTAAGCATTGCTTGATATGTGAACACACACTTATACCCAATGAATAAAACCTAGAAAACAAACTCCAAATCCCTTTTGTCGGGGAGCTAATGCTACGATCATTCTTCTTTTCGAAGAAGACACCTCCACCAATTTCATTAAACACCGCATCCAATCTTTGTTGATCAATATAGTTTGCATCAGCATATGACGAAGCATCATTGATGTAGAAAATGGCCAAGCCATCATCCTTGGCAAATTCCTACCTTTTGGTGACAGTTATTCTCTTAATGCATTGCCCATCAAATTAGAGCAAATTAGATCCACGGTGTGCATCTCCATCTTTAGCCCTCAATAATAAACATATGCATATAACATGACATTTTTTTCAAATCAATTGAAATGCGAAGATCAATACTCACTTTGGAACCATTCTTGATTAATAGGTAAACTTCTATATTCTCTTTCATCTCATTCATCTTTTTATTGTCGAACAAAGTATTCTGCATTGACAAAATTAATTTTAAACAAATTCAAAGTTAAAACTTTAGAGTCAAAATTAATCAATCACTGAACCGCCTCGATCCATGGGAACTAATGGAGCCATGTAATATATCATAATCCCATTATATATATCAAACATCAACTTAGGTCTACTTCTCATGTTCACAACCAAGTAATTCCTCTCCTTCCAATTCTCAATCGACACTTGAGGTTGACACATTCCATTCTTACCTTTATCGACACCACCAAACCTCTTTTTGGCATCTTTAATCTTATCCATGCTGAATTGATCCTCCTTAAATGATAATGGCGGTGGTCCAACCTCGAAATCCTTGCACACTTGCATCATGATGAATTAAATTATGTGTATCCAACAAGCATTGTAGATTAGTAGTTGCACCCCATAGCTTGCCAGGAGAAGTGGGACTACCCTTGCAACATATTCTCCCAAGCAAACCACATGAGCTCGATTAGGAATGGGTTGACCTCCTTGTTCTTTTAAATAGAGAATACAAGCATTGGCCATTATGGGTCCACATTGCTCCAGCTAATGACACAAGAGAGATTGTGAGAGTAGTGATTATCTCGGAGAAAATGCCGAGGCGTCAAGGAAGAGTATTTCAAGGACTATTTAGGCGTGAAGTGATCGGCCACGAACTATGTTACCATTGCTTTGACTTGGTCGGGGACCATTAGATTCATTTTGATTTTGAGCTACATTGAGTGATTGTTCTATATAGTTTATGAGAGTAGGATTTCTAAGTTTTGGCCATTATGATGGTGATGTAGAAGTATCCATGAACCAACCATTATCAGATTAAATATAAGATTTGGATATGATGAGATCCAAATCACTCATAATCTGAACAATTTTTAGTAGTATACCATGTCTATTCGCACCATCCACCTATATCAAATCAAGATAATGTAAGATGTCTTATGTTTTTATAAAAAATATTGATATGGCACTCAAAATACTACTAGTGAAGCAGTCTTGATGTCAAAAGCAATCGATTACGAGTCAAGACTAGTGAGGCGAAAATATCATTGGAAACTTTGGGATATCAATTAAATCCCTAAATGACTCTTAAATATTGAGTGTTTATAGTCAAATTGAACATCTCGACGGATCTAACAAGCCCAAGATCTCATAATTCACTTTTGAGCATTCAAATACAAATACATCACATGATCAAAGAATCATTACGAGTCGATGAGTGGAGTGGTATGGGTTTTGCATGTATTTACAAGGGCGCCACTCCAATATAAATAACCCCTCATTCTTCACATGAGGGGAGGCCAAGTGAAAGAGAAGGAGAGCCCAAGCAAGAGGGAGGAGAGAGTTCTAGAGCTTGAAGATCCTCCAGGCATAATCGTGCCACCGCTGACGGTCGTCAACCACCTCCGTCAGCCACCACCGCTGATCCTCGCTGCCGACCATCGCTGTTTGCCGGCCATCATCGACCACTACCGCCGGTCATCATCGCCACATCATCGCTGTCATCACACATCGACCACCGACATCGCCACCGCCGACTACCATCGTCCATCTTGCCGACCCTCACCGGCCATCTTCACCGGTCTCCATCATGACAACCTTCATCGTTAGTCGATGTTTCCTGCTACTCACCATCATCTGCTATTACTAGCAATTGTTGTTCCCATCTCACATACTATGTAATCCCGCTATCGAAGATCCAGACTTAAAAGAAATACATAGTGGAAGATTTTTGTCGCTAGCTGATTTTCCCTCTTTCGAGATTTTCCAAAAAATTGAGTTTTCTTGTTCGCTCTTTAAATACCTGTGTGTGTGTTCGACTCCACAAAGAAGCTAAGGCATAAACTTTTACTCTACCACAACTGGTTTTCTAGCACACAACAGTTTATAAAAACCCCCTAGGGCCAAGGGAGAAGGCACATTCTCTTCTTCTTGAGAGAAGGTCATTTGAGGTGAGTGGTCGGTAGTTCATATGGCAAATTCTAGTTTTCCTTCAAAAGAGGTGTTAACCGACCTCGGACCGACCGGGTTTGAGGCAAGGCCCGTAGCCTATATAGCAAGGCTCCGCCAATTAAAATGAGGTGTTAAATAACCTCCTGACCGACCGGTTGAGGCATCAAGACCCGTAGTTCATACGCAAGGCTCTAGTTTTCTCGAAAGAGGTGTTAACTTATCATCGGACCGATCGGTTCGGAGGTGATCAAGACCCATAGTTCATACTGGCTCCGCTTTTCCTCGAAAGAGGTGTTAATTGACTCACCACTGTGTTCAATTATCATTATGACGATAACCGAGATCGGTTGACGGCGATGCCCGACGATGGTGGCTGGCGAGGAAACGGGCCAAAACAAGCCAAAACTGGAGAAAACGAATGTTTTGCTCAGGCACGGTCGCAAGGGCTCGCAGACCACAAGACGCATCTTCGCCCGCGCCAGCCCTCTCGCGACCCTCACGACCCGCTCCAGACCATCACGCTAATTCTGATGCGACGCGCTAGCCTTCCCATATAAGACTTGCACGCTCATGGCACTGCTGGCAAAGATGCTCGGCTTCTCAAAATGCTCAAGTGTGCCCGTAAGTGCCTGATGAGTCCATAACTCAAATCTTATGCCCACAGATATCCATTACACATCCTACTGCACTAACATGATAATCTTCCCATGAAGATTTGTCCCTCAAAATATATGGTTAATGGACAGAATTTTATTGAATAATTTATTATTTTCAAGCATTTATATATATATTTTTGGATGATTGGAATATTGTCATCCAAAATATAAACCGAGGCACTCAAAATACTACTAGTTGAAGCACGAATCTTGATGTCAAAAGCAATCTGATTTTGAGTCAAGACTAGTCGAGATCGAGCACTTAAAATATCATTAGAAACTTTGGGATATCAATTAAATCCCTAAATGACTCTTAAATATTGAGTGTTTATAGTCAAATCGAGCATCTCGACGGATCTAACAAGCCCAAGATCTCATGATTCCGACTTCATTTGAGCATTCAAATACTCGAAATACATCACATGATCAAAGGAATCATTTTGAGCGCATGAAGTGGAGTGGTAATGGTTTTTGTATTTATAGGATGTCACTCCAATCTATATAACCTCATTCTTCACATGAGGGGAGGCCAAGTGAAAGAGAAGGAGAGCCCAAGCAAGAGGGAGGAGAGAGTTCTAGAGCTTGAAGATCCTCCAGGCATAATCATGCCACCGCTTGACGGTCGTCAACCACCGCCGCCACCACGATCCTCGCCGCTGCCGACCACTGTTTGGCCGCTGTCATCGACCACTACGTCATCGCCGCTCCATCATCGCCAGACATCGGTCGCCACCACTACCATCGCCACCGTGCCGACTCCGCCATCTTCGCGGTCTCCATCATGACAACCTTCATCGTGTTGATGTTCTCATTGCCACACACCATCTGCTATTTCTAGCAATTGTTGTTCTCTTCTCACATACTATTCTGTAATCACATCTAAGATCACTCTAAAAAGAAATACATAGTGGAAGATTTTTGGCTAGCCCTGTTTTTTTTCCTCTCTTTTCGAGATTTTTCACGAAAAATTCTCAAGTTTTTTTGTTCGCTTTAAATACCTATGTGTGCTACTTAAAGAAGCTAAAGCATAAACTTTACTCTACCGCGAATCGATTTTCTAGCACGCAACAAATATATATAATTTAAATGCGTGAGAAGCATCATAGAAATCATAAATGAGAAAAAGAGAATACCTTGACAAGAGTGCAATTATCGCATGTTTCATTGTCAATACACACCCTACAGTAAAACCGAGCCAATAAGATCAAATGGTGATCCAAGATTTGGGGAAATAGAAGAAGAAAGGTAATGAAATTTAAATCAAAATTTTATACCGAGAGAGGGAATGTATTCGAAGAGAGGGACGAATGTCGAGATAGAGTACGTGAGCCATTACGCACGCATTATACCTATAAATGTTAACTTCGCATAATCGATGTTAATTTGTAATGAATGCTGTGAAAATATTAATTATTAAGGAACAAACACTTGCTTGCTTGCTGTGTATGTGAGCGTAAGAAGACGCGAAAAAGAAGGTGAAGTACCAATAATCAAGAAGAAGAAGACGGATTGAAGGTTGATGACTGATGAGAAAAGTGAAGTAAAGATCATCTGATATGAAGCTATTTATTAATCTCTTATGCAAATTAATTGTTTGGACGATAAACCCGCTAATTAGGACACCTAAACTAATTCCATAAAACTAATTAAGTATTATTATCCTTATTTTTAGAAAGATTTTAATTATCAGAGTTAATTAATAATTCTGATTTTACTATCAAATAAGTCATAAAGGTTTGATGACTGAACATTCTGAATTCCATCTTGTTAAATATTTTTTAAAAGATAAATAGTATTGTTATCCTCATTTTTAGGAAGATTTTAATTAACGGAGAAAGCTTTTTAAAAAGTATTATTATTCTGATTTTTAGGATGATTTTAATTAACGGAATCCTGATTTTACTCTGAAATAAGGCATTTTGGTTAGATGACTGAAGATTCTGAATTCCATCGGCTCATCTTGGCTTGGAATTAGAGGGAAGAAATGCAAATAAAATATTTAAATTTAAATCTTGAATTAAAATATTAACTGAAAAGCTTTTTATTTCTATATATATATATATATATATATATATATATATATATATATATATATATATATATATAACTTTTAACATGATATTTATTTATTATTTTTTAATGAATTTCCCATTGATATGTAAGTCCAACATGTATTGGATCAATAATTTGCATTTATCATATTCTAGTGTTACAAATCCTATATATTGTAATATTTATTATAACATTTGGATGCATTATAATTTTAAGCAAAAAAAGTATAATTATAATTATATTTTGTCATAGTTGATCCACTTAAAATATATATAATTATATTTTTCATCAATAAATTTTTTTTTTCAAAATGTTAATTAATTTAAAAAAATTTGAATGAGAAGAGATAATAGGATGGAGGAATGATGAGATAACACACTTTTACTTAATTGCTCAAACAATGACGTTAAAAATAAAGAAGAAAAAAAAATTTAATGAAACTAAAATTGCTCAAACAATGTTTGATATGAGATAAATTATTTTTACTTAATGAAAAACTTATAAAACAAATTCCAAATTCATAGTTTTGGTGAGTTAAACAATAATCATTTTTTTCTAAAAAACAATTATGATTAAATCTAGTTAATGATGATTTGATTAAAATAATTAATAATTCTTTTATAAATACTATTATTAAATGAATATTATCTTATTATATGTTCATAATAATATTAAAAGCAATTTTGAACAAGTTCATTAAAGAGCTTTTATAATCTAATAATGGCTCAATGTTTGGTGAGCAATATTATATAATTTTTTTTAACTTTAAGCTTTAATTGATATAACTTTATAATAAAATCATTTATTTTATTAAAGAGTTGCTCTTTAATAAGCTCAATAAGCTTATAAACGATAATTGAATTTAAATAACTTTTCATCACTGCCTGAAGAAAAAAAAAATTAATTGAAAGCTTTTTATTTTTTATTAATTTTCTTTTCAATATATATGTATATATAATACAGAATAACACAAACTAAAATGAAAATTTATCTGCATATTAAAAATGTAATGGTTTATATATATGAATTAGAAAATTCTCATCAAAATTTGATCAAGATATATTTTAAAATTTTTATATTTACTTTGAAAAAGAGCAGAGTTCCATATTGATTTATTATGCAATTAATCTATTAGGAATAGGCTTCAAAATTTGTTCTTGTTAATTATATTTTTAAAATAAATCATATATATATATATATATATATATATATATATATATATATATATATATATATATATATATATATTAAAATGACATCTTTTGAGTAGTGATTTTAAAATCACTATAATAATCAAATATATTTTATTTCAAACAAAATATAAATAAAATAAAATAAAAATAAAATTAGAAAAAAAATAAAAGTGATCTCGAACAGAAATAAATAAATATATTTAAAAAATGACAATAATAATAATAATAATAAATTAATCACAAATAAGCCCGTATATATTTATATATATGCTCTTCCACACCCATAACGCTACTATCCTTATCCCTCATTTGAGTCATTTAAATGACTCACCCACTAAGATTCCCTTGTCTCACTCTATTTGAGTTTTTAAGATAGATTAACAGCCTCGCTTTGAGTAGTCCATCGCTTCGCTTTTAAGAAAATATTATAAATTTATATCATAATTCAGTTGATTATAATATTTATTTAAAAGAAATTCAGCATAATGTGCATTGAAAACTTAAACACAACTAAATAACATAAATAAGCTCTAACTACAAAATTAGGAACAAAATAAGCTCCAACTAAAAAAATCGAAATGAAAGAATGCTACCAGACATTCAAGAAAAAAATTAGTAGATTTATTGTAAAAAAAAGAAACTTATTACTTCAAAAATAAAGAAGATTACAAGTTTTATCTAATAAAACTAAAATTGTTGAAACAACGCTTAATTTGAGACCACATACTTCTACCCAATGAATAAAATCTAGAAAATAAACTCCAAATCCCTCTAGCCGGTGAGCTAAAGGTACGGTCATTCTTCTTTTCAAACAAGACACCTTCACCAACCTCATTGCACACCGCCTCAAGTTTTTGTTGATCAATATTATTTGCATCAGTAATGTAAAAAGTGCCAACAGCCAAGCCATCCTCCTTGGCAAACTTCAGCTTTTTGAGTGACATGCTATTCTATCTTAATGCCCTACTCACATCTAAGAGCAGACTGTGTCAATCCATAATGTGCACCTCCATCTTTAGCCCCTGTACTCAATAATAAGCATATGTATATAACATGATATATATTTTTTTCTAATCAATTGAGAAGTGCAAAGATCAATACTCACTTGAACCATCCTTCAATCAATTGCCGCTAAAATCTACACACTCTTTCTCTCCATCTCATTAATCACTCCCATTTGTCAGTCGAACAAAATATTCCTACATTGACAAAATTAAACTTTAGTTCAAATTCATAATTGAAACTTTAAAATTCAAAATTAATAAATCACCTGAACTGTCTCTGATCCATCGGAACAAATGGAGCCATGAAATACATCAAAATTTAAATCTGTCAAAACACACACTATATCAAACATCAACTTAGGTCTATCACTACTTCTCACATTCACAACCAAGTAATTCCTCTCCTTCCAACTATCAATCGACACTTGAGGTCGACACACTGCTTTGTTACCTTTATCGGCACCACCAAACCACTTTTTGATTTCTTTATTTTTAGTCATACTCAATTGATCATCCTTAAATGATAATGGCGGTGATCCACCCTCAAAATCCTTGCTTGCATTAATTGATGAAGTCGCCACTGTGGGTCCTACTATAGTATCCTCGGAGTTGCACAGCCCACAACTCACTAGAGATGTGGTGGGCCTCCACTACCCTTGCAATATAGTCTGCCAAGAAATCCAACCGAGCTTGATCAGAGATGGGTTGGCCATCTTGTTCCTTTAGGTAAAGGATACAAGCCGTGCGACCGTTATAGGTCCACATTTCACCCGAGTCAATGGCATAAGAGAGATTGAAGAGAATAGTAGTGACCTCAGAAAAAATGTTGGGGTGGTCAATAAAGATCATTTCAAGTGCTATGCATTTAGAGGCAAAATGGTCAACTTGGACTATGTTACCATGGCTAATTTTGACTTGGTCCAGGTCCATTTTGATGTTGAGCCATTGAGTGAATGTTCAATATAGCTTATGAGAGTAGGATCTCTAAGTTTTTAACCGTAATAATCAGTGATGTAGAAGACATCCATGAACCAACCATTATCAGATGAAATGTTGGATTTGGATATGATGAGCTCCAAATCGCTGAGAGTCTGAACCATTTTTAGAAGTATACCATGCCTATTTGCGCCATCCACCTACATCAAATCAAAATAATGAAATAAATTTTCTGTTTTTTTATAAAAAAAATATAGATATAATTTGCACGTGTGAGAAGCATCGTAGAAATTATAAATAACAGAGAAAAAAAGAATACCTTGACAAGAGTGCAGTCATCGCACGTTTCATTGTCAATACACACCCTACAGTAAAACCGAGCCAATAAGATCAAATGGTGATCCAAGATTTGGGGAAATAGAAGAAGAAAGGTAATGAAATTTAAATCAAAATTTTATGCCCGAGAGGGGGAATATATTCGGAGAGAGGAGAGTAGGTTCAAGTAGAGCACCGTGAGCCACACGTATTATACCTGTAAATATTAACCATATAAAAATCTTTTTGTCTCTTACTTTTACTTTTTTGCATTTTACTTTATTATATTTAGTTACTTGGTGCTTTGCTCTTTCATTAAAATTTTCTAATCTTTCTTTTGCAATTAAGTTTTCTATAAAACTCAAAATTAAGTTTTAACATGTAACAGTTTTAAAATACCCAATTCAACCCAACTTCTTTGTTGATTTTTTGCCTTATGTTCTTGCATTAATATCCTATTTGTATATATTGGTTCTCCAAATGTGGTCGGATTTTATCTAGAAGGCTAAAGATGGAGACATGGGTGTGATTCAGATCTGTGTTCTAGAACTGGTGTGAGCCTTCACTTAGTTAGGTATTCGCCATCAGCTAAAAGTTCACTTTTTTTCAATCTTTTTATTATCTTTATTTGGATCACTTGCACTTGTAATGATGGAATTGCAAAAGCAGCTTCTTTTGGTAAGTTCTCACATGAGACGGTGAGCATGTGAGGCAGCGCGGCGTTCTCAAGAGGTCATGGGAAAGCAAAAGGTACAAGGAAAGATGGCGAGGAAGGGGGAACGTCGACAAAGCGAACAGAGATTCATGGCGTAGGAGGAATTGTTATCGGAGTGCTCATTTTATAGATTGTTAGTTTTAGGTGCAATTTCTGTAAATAATATATATATATATATATATATATATATATAAAGTGTATGATAATCATATTTTTGATGTGATATTAAAAATTGAGATATTATATATGTAAAATTGAAATTTAAATATTGGATAAATAAATATATAAGAATTGTGTCTTATGCATGAAAATCATATTTAAATTTTTTTAACTTTGTGTCGATAATATAAAGCTTGCCAATCACCCAGGTATCATTACTTTTTTGGTTGTACCTATTACAGATTTTGTAGGTAATCTACGGGATATTTCATCTCCAATAAAATTAAAAAAATAAAAAATTTCATAAGTTAAAATCTCAAAAATGAAAACTCAAAAAATCTGAAAGCAAAAAAAAAAAAAAAACTCATAATAAACCTAAGAAAAAAAACGAAAATAATATAACTCAAGTAATCTAAAAATAATAATTAAAAATTTAATAAAAATAAAATAAAATCACAAGAAAGCCTTAAAAATCCAAAAAATTAAAAGAATGTCAAACACACATATAAATACAAACAACACCCGCATAGCACCCTAGAATAGAATGCGTCTTTAATTAAAGAAAAAAATATTGGTGTTAAACAAATAGGTATTTTCAAAGAAAAAAATTTTATTTCAAAATATTTTAATCAAAATTTAAATTTATTATTTAAAAACTATTAAATAATTTTTTAGAATATGATATAGAATTATTCAATAAAATTAAAAAGGGAGATTTAGATATGTAATGAATGCTGCGGTAAAAATATTAATCATTAAGGAACAAAACTCACTTGCTTGCTTGCTGTGTGGGTGAGCAGAAGATGACGAAGAAAACTATGAGTTGATAAGATAACCTCTCATAATTATCGGTCACCGCCGATTTTTGAGAATATTTTTTATTCAAGGGTTTTAATGAGTTGGTAAGGCTACCGGAGATGTAGAAAATGTAATACGAGCGTTCAAGAAAACTATGACAACGATAGGTTTCAATTATTTATTTATTTATTTTTAATAAGATGTTGCTGAATAATTTGCATTTAAAAATTAAAATAAATTCTAACTACAAATATTAAGAACAAAAGAATGCCACCAGCTTTCCTAGAAAAAAAAAATAATATCAACATTAATTAATAAAAAAAAGTTTTACATATATACCGCATAATTCTTCTAAAAGAAACAATGACGTTAAAAATAAAGAAGAAAAAAAATTTAATGAAACTAAAATTGCTCAAATAATGTTTGAAATGAGACAACACATTTCTACTTAATGAATAAAACTTATAAAACAAACTCAAATTCCTATAGCTGCTGAGCTAGCAATATATATATACAAACTTTTAATATGACATTTATTTATTATTTTTATTAAATATCCCAATGATATGTACGTCCAACATATATTGATCAATATTTTGCATATTATATTGTTCTAAATTCCTAATGTTATATAAAATATATATTGTGATATTTCTCATAAAATTTAGATGTATCATAAATTAGAATATATTTTTTTTTTTGATGTTTTTGCACTGATTCTCTTGTGTTTTGCTTTATAAATATTTTGCTTTAATTGACCCATTTAAAATGTATAATTATATTTTTTATCGATAAAACTTTTTTTGATAGCCAACCATGTTTAATTAATTTAAAGTGTAGTATGCTTTGTATGAGAAGAGTTAGGATGTGATGGAGGAAGGTTGATTTGATCCCACCACTATTCTAGTTAGGATTTATGTGAGGAGCACACAGATATATAAAGATATTTTATTTGCTATTAAGGGGTCTGGCGTATAGCAAGCTAGATACATTTAAAAGAAAAATAAACATTAAATTATTAAGTGATTCAGTAGTATCAACTACAATCACAATTAGAGATCAACAAGGATGACTTCACTAAATTTAGTAATTAAGCCTCTACATCAGATGCTCATACATTTTCCCTTTCTTTGTAGTACAAGTTTTCTTTTAAGTAATATTACAATGTGTAGAAGTTCTCCATTATTAACAATTTTCTTTTGATATTATGACTTATTATGATTGGGTGAAACTAAAATTATTGCATATTTGCTCGATATAGAGTGCCCATGCCATCTCCAATGAAATAGTAGGCTAGTCCACTTTAAGTTGTTAAGGTGCATGCTAGGTCTAGGCCAATCTACTCTATAACCATAATACTCTTCGCCATGATTATAATCTTTCTTCCTATCAAAGATGATGTCTTTGCCAATATTGTTGCATACTGCCTCCAACCTTTGTTGATCAATATCTCTCTCATCAATAGATGATGAGGCATTGATGATGTAGAAAGTGCCAAATTCTCTTGTTTGACAAACTTTGCCTTGGCTATTGATAGATCATTCTCCCTGAATGCTCGAATCACGTCTGACAACAAACCATGTCTATATAGAGCTATAATAAATCATATTCAATTAATATGCTATTCTAGCATTTTTTTCATTCAACAAATAAATGTATAAATTGATACTCACATGAGGCACTCTTCGCTCTACCACCAGACATTGAGCTACATTTTGCTTCTCCATCTCATTGTTCATCATGCACCCATCCATTCTTCGCACGTAGTATTCCTACATACATAAAACTAGAACTTGAATCGCTTTGGATCAATTATATAACTAATCAAAATTAAAAAAAAATTATTATGAGAATGAAAATGATATAATGTTAAGTGTGATCATGATGACATATAGATCAATGCAAAGATAATTTCATTATATTAACATGTAGAGCACTCACTTGCTTAGGATCTCAATTGCAATTATTCATTCGTCCACAAACTGATGGAGAAATCGTTCCATCTTTCTTTATAGGAGAGGAGCACTAACACTTTTTGAAAATATTTTTTAATGAATTTATTCAAAATAATTATTTTAATTTAAATAATTTTATTATATTATAATTGTCATTATATACATGTACATCAAAAATCTCAGTAGGCAAAAGCCTTAAATGGTATAGGTACATCAAAAACCTAAGAAGATAAAAACCTGAGAAGGTACAAGTACATCAAAAATCTCAAAAGTTAAAAGTCTTAGAAGATACATGTACATCAAAAATATTAGAATGCAAAAGCCTCAAAAGGTACAGGTACCCCAATGGAGGAGATTAAGCTTGTTGCATCTTTTAGGAGGAATAGACACCAAATCATTTGAAAATGAAACTTCATGAAGATTATCAAAATATCATTGTTGATAGTTGACATTACATCGCCGATCTCTATCCCCGATGCTTCCGCAACCCATCATCTTGTATTTATAGACATTAGGATATCAGTTGAAGGATGCTCACCCATGAAGATTTTCTTTATTTTTCAAACTTGAATCACACTAGAGTCTGAATTTGGGATGCACACCGCCTAACCTGATCAGTTGGAAACTCCGAGATCGGGGAGAACTAGAGCTTACGAGGGGGGTCTATATCGTTATATAAGTTAATGGAGGCGAGTAAAGAGAAGAAAGTGAAAGCACACTAGAGCCTGAATTCGGGATGCACGCCGCTTAACTAGATAAGTTGGGAACCCTTAGATTGAGGAGAACTGTAATCTGTGATGAGGTCGACCATTATCTGGGTTAGTGGACCAAAAGAAAGCGAGCACACTGAGTCACAATTGGATGAGGCCTTTGTTAGTTGGAAACCCCAAGATCGGGGAGGAGAGCTACGATAAGGTCGGCACCATTATATAGATCATTAGAGGCTACCAAAGAGAAGAAAGTGGCACCTTGGGCGTGAATTGGATGCACGCCTTCAAGTTAGTAGAAAATCCCATTATCGAGGAGAGCTCTGAGGGAGTTAGCACCATTATATAAAGGAAAAGAGAAGAAAGTGTAAGCGTATTAGAAATTCTATCTGTAGTATGGGTTGAAAATCCGATGCTCGGGAGGCTGGAGCTTCTGAGGGTCGATATCGTTATACAGGTCAGTGGAGGCTACCAAAGAGAATAAAAAAATGTGCTAGTTTTTTCTTAACCTTTGAGGATATTTATACTTAAAAATTGACCTTTCAAATTCTTTTAAAAAATAATTAAAAAAACTCTTCATATATATATATATATATATATATATTATATAATTTCATCTTTTTAAACAAGAGATTAGAGAAAATTATTGATATTTTAAATTTAAAAAAAATTATTCACATGCTTTATTAAAAATTATATATAATAATAATTTTATCTCTTTCTCTCTCTCTCCACGTCCCTCTCTCTCTCTCTCACACTCAGGAAAAAAAAATTGTGGGGCCCACGGCTCCCTCTTTCAAACCAAATGCCACCCATATAAAAAAAAATCTCTTCAACTTCTATTAAAAAATAATAATTAACAAAAAAGGGACCTTCCCATACAAATTCTAGCCTCCGAAATAATGTGCAGAAAAATATATATAAATTAATAAGGACGATCATAAATGCTTTCCATATTCCGGAAACGAAAGCCCAGCCATAATTAAAATAAAAAGTAAAAATATGAATTAATTTGAGCAAATAACAAATTTTATAATTTTTAATTATCAATGAGTTTATGGACTTAAGAAAATTTAGAATATTTTTGGATGAAATGGAATTTAGCTTTCAAAAATAGAGGATAAATGATATATCAAACTAAAATTTATCAAATCAAATACGAATAACAAAATAATATGTATATACAATTGAATTAAATGACTCAACTAGACAAGTTCAAAGTTACCAAAATTAGGTGAAGTGCCCAAATGAGCTCAATTAAACAAAGACGAAAACTTTGATACAATGATGATCAAATGACATCGTTTATATAATTGAATCCAGCGGCACGAGACGAATCCAACGAGCCTAAGATTATTCAAATCGAATGTCATTTGAATGATCAAATCACAAAAAAATTATCTATGATCAAATGAATCGATATGAACTGTCCAATGAAGTATTTTGGGATTTTTATTCTGATAAAAAAATAATCGAATCCTATAAATAAGACCATTCTGTGGGAGGAGCTGAAGCGAACTTGGGAGAAAGGCAGATGAGCTAGAAGTTCAATTTTTTTTTCATCACCGTTATCGCCGATCCGTCAATCGTCGTCATGCTTCCATCAACAACCGTTCTGATCCAACTTCTGCGTAGTTATTGTAACATGATTACGAAATTCTTGTGATTTCAAACTATATTGTAATCATGTTATCGAAAACTTAAACTTTGTACTCAAAATATATGTTGCGTCTAGAAAACTAATTACGGTAGAAAAAAGTATTCGCCCTTGTTATGAAATCCAGCACACACAATTTAAAGTGAACAATAAAACTGAATTTTACTGAAAACTCGAAGAGAGAAAAACACAATCAAACAAAAGCTTCCTGCATCGTTTTGAGTACAAGATCTTCCCGATCTGGGATTACATAATTGTATATAGAGAACTATGTGACAACGATCAATTATAATTCTATAGTCAGATGATGGTGAAGCGTCGAGCAATCATAGAAATACGGAACAATTCTTGGTAGAAATCCTCATGATGGAGAAATGATTCAATACGGTGATGGTGGCGGCCGTGGCGTGGTCGGCATGTCGGTACACGATTTATCTTGGAGGATCTTTAGAGCTGTCCTCTCTCTTGCTTTCCTCCTTCACTTGGCCCTCATATGAGGAATGTATATATCTTTGCGTCATTAATTTTTTTAAAAAAATTTCAGAATATAATGAGTGGGTTTCACCATTTTAGCCTCTTCATAATATAATTGTCCAATCTATTAAACAAGTTTGATTGCAGTGGCAGCAATGTAAAAAACTGTAGTATACTATCTAATAATAATTAAAATAATAATAATTTTATTGTATCTTTATACTCCATATTTAGGTGATCCAAATAAAAAAAAAAAGCTTAGTTACGTGTAAAAAATCCAGAAAACTTTATAAAAACTTATTACACAAAACTCAATTAATGAGTGCAAACAAATATGGATGCCAAACTCTTCAGAAGAAGAGAGAAGTTTTAAATTAAATATAATAATTTAATTTATAAAGTTTATATTAATTAAAATCAAACTAAGATGTACATAACTATTTTTTTTTCTTTTAGAAAGTAGAAATTAAGCTAATTTAATTGATAAATATTAATTTTTAAAAATGTATAGATTAAGAATTTATTTGAAGAGCTAAAATTTTTATAAAGATGCTTATAAAATTATTATGAAAAAAATAAAATTTTAGAAAGTTAAAATAATGCTAAATTAATAATATTTTAATCATATCATATTTTAATAATTTTAATTCTTAAATTTATTTTTCATCATAAAATTTTACTGACAGTCAATACAATTATAATTATTTTCTGAAAAATAAAAAAAAATCAGAAAGCTGCCCTAAACTAAAGCATTTAGTTGTTTAAAAACAAAAATATTTAGGGATCAATATGCAAAACCGCCAAAAATATCAAGCCTCGCAGATTCCGGGCCCAACACAGTACGTAATTAACAAAATGAAAAAAATATCCCCACCCATATATTCTTCCCTATCGCATTTCCGGAAGCCTTCCTAGGAGCTGAATATATATATATATATATATATATATATATATATATATATATATATATATATATATATATATATATATATATAGAGTGAGCATTCGGTCAATTTTGCTTATTCAGTTTGGATTTTGATCCAACCGAATAAACTAAATCGTTATTTTGGAAAAATCGAACCGACCAAATTAGCACAAAAATCGTATAAAAAATAAAATAAACTTAGAGTTAGGTTTATGATTTTTAAACCAATTATAGAGCGAATAAAAAAAGAATTTTAAAGTTACAAACAAATAATAGAAATTTTATTAACTAAAGTTAAACTACGTGTATACGTATTGATCGTAATGTATAATGTAAATAGTTTTCATATTACAATTTATGAATATAAATATGTAATGTACAAATAAAATTATAAACAATTAACAAAGAAAGAGAAAAAAATAGTTGTACAACATAATTCAATTGTATTAAGCCAAATCAAATGTTGGGCCTTTCTAGTTGTTCATATAAAGTAATATCTTCAATCTTCATCTCCGTCTTCCTCGCAATGTTCAGTTTGTTCCTTCAAAATTAGTTGCCCATGTCCTATATCTCGTGTCCATCTCATATCGTATCTGTATTGCCATGTTCATATCAATATATCATAAGATGATTACGACTATTTCACACTTGAAGTTATACATATCAAGTATGCATAAATTAGATTTTATTACTCCAATATATGCAATTGAATTTAAAAAGAAGCATATGTCTACTCCCACGAATATAAAATAATATGTTTTTTCAGAACTCCTTATTTCAATGTGTTACAAACAAAATTAACTAAATACGAAACAAATATGAAAAGAAACTTCATGAAATCTTGGAAGCCACAAACATCTAATGTGGATTAGCTTCTGTATTTGTATTTATATCAATAATAGATGGTTTTAAATTGAAATAGCTAGGAATACCTCCCCCTTCCCAATCGATACTTGACCGCAAGTTTTACGCAATATTAGTAACTAGGCATTTGATTCTACTTGTTTTAATGCTCAAGTTTCTTAGAGGAGAGATATGCCATCAATGTGAATTGCGCTTTTCATAACCCAAATTTGACCTCAACTTTTGGGAGGTATAAGTTTGTCTAACTTATTTAGTTGGCACAAAGAAGAAATGGTTCCACATCCAAGATCTGATAAAGTAATGAATCATATGACTTCAAGTGAACATCAATCTGATATTCATTTTATGTTTTGAAGAATATACAATGAGAAACTCACGTAGAGCTGGCTTTCCAGAGTTGTAAGGCCCCAAAAAAAAATCAAATCAAGAGATTTTAATCCTCAATTTAAGTAGGAACTAAGTTAAACACTTGAATTTGGATTCACTACATCTAGGCAAATAACCACCACAAAGACCCAAAGATATCTATCTTAGACTTGACACAAGTTATAAAGATTGTCAGAAAAGTGTATTAGTTTAGAACAAAACATCAAACAAAAATTCCCAATAGCTCATTTCAATAGCCTTGATGATTTAAAAATGTCACTCAAGCCATGAAAATCATATATCATACAGAGAAATGAACTCAAAAGTTTCTCAGCTATCCTCCATAAAGTGAAAGGATACTATTTGCACATATATGTCAATTCCAGTCTTGTCCAACTTAGCTAACTTTTCCATAATCCTTGTCTTTGAGGATTGAATTAGTTCCTAGGATATAGATGGATGGTTTAATTACCAAGCAATAAATTCCATTTTGAATGAATCCAATCTTACATAAAACCATTCACGGTTTAACGATTAACCTCGAGATCCAAAGAAGAATTACTGGAATGGAAGCAAAACACCGTCTTAGAAACCACCTTATTTGGAGATTATCCAAATGCCTTCTATTAAAGACACCGCTTCTATATTCTCCGAATCACTCTTAGATTAAGCGAGGAATTCAAGAAGAAATAAAAAATGACCCTATCATTGTCCATTTAAGAAATAAAATATGAGCATTCAATTGAGTATTTTTTTTCACCAAAATGTCTTTGAAATAAAATCCACACAATTCTTATAAAAATATAAACTTCCTTTAGATTTTTCAAGATTTTATTGAGGTTACGTAAAAGCTCCGGAAGACATCTGTATTTTGGTATTTTACCTAGGACCTCATGTAGTCTTCTGCAGAAAATCACTACTTTGATTTTGTAATAAATATCATTGATCTCATTGAAAAACAAATAATATGGTAGATCTGTTGTGATGGGGATGTAAAAAATCAAAGAGAGCTCTAACGTTAATAGAAGAAGATGAAGTACAGTGACGGAGAATATATACGATCAAAGATTCGGAATCTTATGAACATAGAAGATAGAAAAAAAGTTAGGGGATCAAAGCATAAGAGAGATGAATCTTGGAGAAGAAAAATGGCACCTTGATCTTTAACTATTCGTCTCCATTATTGCGAAGGAGAGGGGAAAGGGGAAGGAGTGAGAAGTGAAAACAATGGAGGAGCCTTTCTACTTGCCTATCATCATTTTAACTCACGGTCGATCTGTCATTAAACCAAAGGTTCAAAGCAACTACCATGCCTTATGCCTGGTCGAGACTTGAGACTCTATCCTCAAAAGTGTATGGCATCGGCGCATCGGCCATCGAAGAGTCGAGGAATGAAAGGCAACACTCCGAACTCTGAAGCATCTCTAAGTAAATCGACTATTCGACTCGCTGCGACTCAACTCATCCGCGACTCCACGGACTTGAGACGAGAGGCGAAATAGGCTCGAAGTCGAAATCGAAGGCCCGCCCTATAACCGAAATAATCGGTTTTACCGTAAAACCGAAATTTATTAACTTAAAACCAAACCAAAAACCAAAAACCATAAAAGCGCATTAACTCATAATTTCAACCAAAAACCAAATAATGAATATAAAAACCGAACCAAACTGACCAATTAACATCGGTTCGGTTCGATTTTTCGATTTGAACCGTCTAATGCACACCTATATATATATATATATATATATATATATATATATATATATTCAAATTTGAGCTTTAATATTATCAAATTTTAACTTTAAAATGATACTCAAATTTGAGTTTATTTATTATTATCGAGCTTAGTTAGATTCAAATTTGTTCATGAGCTCGGTTTAAATTAGATTATCGACTTATTAACGTAACTTATTTAAAATAAATGAGCATTAATTAAACTTTAATCGAGCTTATTTAATAATTTATTGAAAAAATATATATGAGTTGTTATAAATTAAAATTAATTCTAAAATAAGTTTATTTTGAAATATAAATAATAAAATATTTAAATTATTAATATATAATATAAAAAATTTAATTATCATTTATATAATCTCAATTCATTTGCCGCTCTAAAACTTCTCATATCAAGGATGTCTGTTTTAGGAAAAATGCAGAGTCCCACTTGCTGCTTTATTTTATTTTTTTAAGTTTTTCGAAAAATTTTCAGCCTCGTATTTTTACCCTTTTAAATTGACAATTAATTGGTCAGCTCCAACAAATGGCGGCATCAGTGGCAAAATCCGTAAAAAGGAGTCCACGAGGGTGGTCATTTACGAGGTGGTCGTGATGCCGGTAAAGTGTCCGGCTGGTTCCCGTGCTTTGTACGGACGAAGCTGCAGACCAATAACGATTCGACAGAAGGTGGGCCACAGGATGGGAGCCAATGAAAAATCAACAGCGAATAACAGAAAACGACCCTGGTTTTCCGAAACCACCCACCAACTCCAATCTGGTCTTCTTCGTGGGGTGGGGTGAGGGTTTGGAGTTGGAGAGGACGGAGAAGATGGGGAGGGGGAGAGTTCAGCTGAAGAGGATGGAGAACAAGATAAATAGGCAGGTGACGTTCTCGAAGAGGCGCTCGGGGTTGCTCAAGAAGGCGCATGAGCTCTCCATCCTCTGCGACGCAGAGGTGGCGCTTATCATCTTCTCAACCAAGGGAAAGCTCTATGAGTACTCTACTGACTCCTGGTACCACGTCAATCCCACTCCCTCTCTCTCTCTCTCGTGCGCGCGCGACCGCACCCGCTCGCGACCGCGCGCACTCTCTATTATATGAAATAATTCATATTCTTGCTGTATGATTTGGGCAATATATACTCGTGATTTGGTATTATTTTTTATGTGCCTTATCGATTGATTGTCTTTTGGCGTGGTGTTTTTGATTTGTACGACTGATTGGCGAAGGGAGGAAATTACTGGAATAATGATCGATTGATGTCGTTCATTGAAATGGAAATGATGGTGAGATGAGTTCGTGAGAGTGTTTTGATTTTTCTCTTTTATTTGTTGCTATTTTTGATCTGGTGCCTTTGGGTGTTCAATTTTGATTTGTTTAGTTTAATATTTTTTTTAGCTGCGATGCTGTTTATTGCAATTGGTATTATTGAACGTATTCGTGAAAGAGTATATATATATATATATATATATATATATATATATATATATATATGTATATATATATATATATATATATATATATTTTTATATATATATTATTCGATGCTAATGGTCTGTTATTTTGATATTTTTTTCGAAGGTTGATGTCCTTTTCAATATTTTTTCTTTTCGTTCTGCGTATGGTCATTTCTGATATCTTCTGATCGGTTTGTAGTCTTTTTTATTATTTTATATATAGTTCAAGGCTACATTTCAGTAGTTCATGAATTGCAATTTGTAAGTCCAACACTAATAAGGTGATAGGAATGTTATAATCAGTAGTTCATGAATAAGAAATAAATAGGGAGAAAATATTGATACTTAGGTCAATATATCAAGGAAAATGATAGCATTGGGATGACAAATTTAGACACCACCTAAGAGTCATGTGATACCCTTTAAGATTGCTTGGGTTTTAGTGATAATGAGATGATATCTCTTAATTGGGGTTTGTGATCTATGCTTGTAGACTTTGGGACATATGCTTTACTTAAAGGTTTCATTCATTTAGGAAGGAGAAACAAGACATACCCTAAAGGTTATGGTATGTTGGGTACAAAATCAATCTTGATTTCTCACTATAAATAACAATTGTAGGATTTCACTATTCGCATTTGAGGATTTTGGTGGACTTATATCTGGTGGTAGGTATCTATTAGAGATAATCAACTCTGTGAGATTCTACTTTTATTTAAGCGTAGTGTGAGATTAAGAAAGAGATGATGAGTGCGCTTTTATTCATCATATTTGTAGCTTCTATATTTTAGCGGATCATATCCTCTTTCCTCTAGTATGGATGTAGGTTTGGTTGCAATCAAATCATATAAATTTTGATGTCTTTTGTATCATGTTTACTTTTCTCTTTTATGCTTTTCTTTTGTGCATCACTCTCAATCCTAGAGATGCTTTCTTTTACTATTGAACAATAATGAATTATATATGAATTCTTTAGCCAAAATTACTAGAAAACATAGTGTTAGTGAACAAAACTATCATTCAAACTTTTTAGCAGAAAATCCAACAATAATTTAAGAGAATTTTTTTGATATTATTTTTGATTTTTTGATTTTGTTTTTTTATTTTATTTATTTTTTATTATTGTTAAGAAATTTGCTTATGTAAGTGACAAAAAAAAAACCCACAAATATGTGTTGATATTTTTTAACCTATGAGCACTTTTTTCCCCAATTTCTTTCCCCTATCTTTCCTTTGCAACTACTTACCTTGTTTTGTAGCTTAGATCACTTCATATAGGCTAGATTTGCTCCATTTATCCAATAGATTTGAAGATAGAGTCGTTCTCTACCCACAAAATTCAAGTTTCATTTGTTAACTTTTTTGATTTTGTGATGTATGCTTTGCCTTATAATATTTCTATATTTATAGTTTTTCTTTAGATCTATATTATTTTTTTAGATAAATGTTTTTTCTTAGATCTATGATTACTTATAATTTTTGAGATCTTATTCTTAACTAAATCTACATTTAATTTAATAGATATACATTTTTATTCTTATAATCATGTTAGATCCATTATTAGTAAAATAATTTTATATTTATCTTTAATTTATTTAATCATGTTTATGTAGGTAAATAGTTGTATGAAAGTTTTAATTTAAAATTCTTTGTTATATGCATGCAATTTAATTAGATAGTTGCATGTTATATTAAATTAAAGTTCTTTTGTTATTAAGATTATTGTATATGGGTATATGTTATGCAAATTATTTAAATAGTTTTATGTACTATTAAAATAGTATTATTTTGATATATGTATATAATTGAAGATGCAATTATGTAAATAATTTATGAATTTTATTTGAAAAATAACTCATAATTTAATATGGTATTTGAATGTGTAATAAAAGGATAAATATTTAAAATATTTATAACACATGGATATTATAAGTCAACATTCATGGATGAATAATTGACTATCTTGACAAAAGTGATGAATAGATGAATTTTTTTAAGAAGTTTAATTTCTCTTTGCCTCCCCCTTCTCATCGATCAATTTTTTATTCCAAAAAAAATTTTAGATGTTCATGTTTTTAATGCAAGAAATCAAATATAGTCAACACCATATGAAATAAAAGTTGATTTATATTAGAAAAGATTAACGTGATTATTGGTTTTGTCATCATATAGAAAAGAGTTGTTTGTTGGCATTCTTTGGTGCAATTATGTACCATGAAACGAAAAAAAACAAAGAGATGTGTATAAATTAACATAAATTGGAAAAGCTTGTGAACAGGCTCCTAATAACAAGAATTAAATATTTCATCATTTATTATGTGACTCAACTATTATTATGACAGATGGAATAGTAGATAAGAAACTACCCAGAGATTTCACCTTCATTTTTTGCGATTTTAGATCGGTTCCGGGTTTCTTATAGGTGTGTAATAGTTAAATATCCCTCTCAATCGAGAAGAACTTTCGATTAAAAGTTAGATCGATTATGTGTAACGTATGTGTGGAGTTTAAAATTTAAGCTTATGAATTTCATCATCTTAACTTAAAGCGATGGTTTGGGAATGATGCATCTAAATCTCATGTTTTGTCATCCGTATTTATAGTGATCCATGTTTATAGAGATAGTTAACTTAACCTGACAGAAATATCTTTGTCAGCAATACATGAGTTACATCGTCCAAGAAATCTTTGTAGATTTGGGGTGATGTTTGCCTAAGGATACAATCTTAAGTCTACCTTAGTTGACAGAGTGCTTTTTGCCCTATCAAATATACCCTATGATTCAAAACTCAAAGTGCAGAGCCATTTGGGAGCATACGGGTTACAGTCGTTGTCGTAATATAATAATTTCATTTGGCAACCAGATCGATATGATGCATCATCATATGTGTCTTATCTTGGCCAAGCCACATAATGTCATCGTCATTGCATGAGATTGATTGAGAGTGAACATAGTAGAACACTTGATTTGACATTGGCTCCTTTGTGAGCTAGAATTTTCTTAATTTATCACCTTCAACAAATTATTGCGGAAGATGGATTGAGTTAGATTTGCTTTAAGCTTTCAAAGATTAAATTTCATTTAAGCATTTAATACTTAATGACATGTTAGATTTTACATTTAGATTGATATTTAATTTACATTAATTTGATCAAATTACAACCATAATTTAATAAAATTATCCCTCGTTGAAATTTTCATTCAACACAACCATCATCGGTGTAGGTGTATTGTTTCATATCCTATCGACTCTATTAATTTAATAATAGAGGATCAGATCTACTATCATATGATAGAATTAACTTCTCAGATGTTTCACTAAGTTGAATTTCTTATAATATTATTATTGGATTTTTAGGTTTTATTAATCCGGACCCGGTCCTAAGACCAAATCGGGAAGCAACCCGCACAGCATCCTCAGACACTAAGTTTAAACATTCAGCGTAGTGTCAGAGCCCATGCGAGTATTTTAATAATTCAGATAATTTTATGTTTAAATTATGAGATTAATTTTATTTTTTCATTTAATTCCAACTTAGCCTGCACAGTCTTTTCAGACATTTAAATTTGCACTTTAAATCTCTATGTCTAAATACATGCAGAAATTTATATCTTAGATAATTTCATCTAATTAATGAAGTCATTGACTTTGAAAATCATAATTATGATAAAATTTCTTTCTTAATTTTTTGATTGAAGAAAGCCCTATAATTTTTGTAGAATTAAATTTAGTATTATTTTCTGTCTGTTTGTAGAAAGAGTTGCAGATCCGGTGATGTTTTTGTTTAAAATTTTCAAATGGTGCCTTCTGCCCGTGTGTACCTGAATATTGCGGGTTCGGTGGCATTTTGATTTACCATTCTGATTCTATTTAATCATATAGAAAAGTATGTTCCTTATATTCTTCATGTAAGAACGATCAAACCCAGTTTGACTTTATTTTAAACTTCATATCAAGAGATCAATATATATAACCAAATTTCAAATTTATTGCAAGTTTTTTATGAATTTGGAGTTAGCTTCAAGCCTCACTTGAATTACATTTGTATGCATAAAAATTATGTTTTAATCCTATTATAAATCTTCAATGATTCACTAAGATTTTTCTTTTGGATTATTTTAAGCAAAATATTATGAGATTTGGTTCATGTATATCAAAGGAATTCAAATTTATTTCACTCGAGTTTGATCCCTATTTTCTTATTTGAAATATGATTTTCAATTTTATTTGTACTTAAGTCTCTTTCAAATTCATTTCAAATTTATTTATATTTAATTTTCAATTTATTTATTTAGTATTTTATATTTTATATTTAACTTAATGTTAAATCAATTTTTTATTAAGTCCAAATAATTTGACAAAATTTATTGCCAAGATTCCGTCATCCAGCGTGTACATTGTAGCTTTTGGCTTTTCGGCATATCCTGATGAGCGTGACGATTGGTGTTTTGAAGCACCTCGGCCGAATTTCAATCATGTTACGCCCTGATAAGCATAACGAAATTTTTAATCACCTAAATAAGAGAAACCAATACAATGCAATATATATACATTCAAACCCCTTCTTTTTGGTTTAAGTCCAAAATTTCAGTCAAAATTTCGGCAATATTTTAGCATATGGGTGCCACATCTAACAAGTTTGGCTTACTCAGTATGCCCTAATGAGCGTAGTGAGCGGTGTCTTATGACATCACAGCTGATTTTCATCTCGTCACTCCCTGATGAGCATGACGAGACATTCAAACCTACATAAAGACAAATATATGCATATACATACATCCATTTCCACACATTCATATATTCCTACATATCCACGACTAGCAACAATAATAAACTTGCATGTCTATATGGGATTGATTTGCAAATGAAAAGTAATAACATTTGAATTCAATATTTCTTTTAGCCTAAAGAGATAGAATATGAAGAAAGGAAATTAATGGTTTGATTTGGGTGTGGGAAGCGAGATTAAACTAAGGGAAAATAAACACAATAGTTGTTGTTTTGTTAACCTAGCAAGAGGTGAGGGGGGAAAGAAAAGAGGAATTGTTGGAGATCGAGAGAGGAACCCATGTGAGTTACCTCTACTCGCTTGTAAAAGGAGAGGTTGGCTAAGAATTTTGGATAATTTATGATTTAAGAAGACGGAGTAAATGTTTACTAATCGAGAGTTTGAGCGACAAGGAAGCTTATAGATGGTTGAAGCTCAAAAGAAGACGAGGGAGAATGGAAACTCATGCGGCTCAATGGGAGACAAACCGAGACTTAGAACTTGAGGGATTCGACTTGAGGAGGATGAACAAAGAGCCAACGGAAGGAGTCGAACTAGAGGCTTAGAGGGTTTGGAGGCTTTATGTGGAATTTGAATGGAGGGATAGAACTATTCCTTCTGGTGACAGACGAACAATAGCAACCGAAGAGAATGGTGGAAAAGGATCGAGGTTTTCGGACGAGGAGGAGAAGAGGGTTTCAACGAGAACCGAGGCTTGATTTGTGATGCGCAGTTTAGGGAGATCCCACACAAGGAGGCGGTTGCTCAGTAGGAAGCGGGAGCGGTTGAGGAAGGAATGGAACAGAGGGATCGCTTCCATTGGGTGCGGGTGCTGCGGCTCGTGGAAGAGGGAGTGTGAGGGTCAACATGAACATGAGATCCTTTTACAAAATAGAAGAACAAGTTACAAATCTTGCCTAAGAGTTCGAGGAAGAAGATATCTCAATAATGACTCTCCAATACTTTCTAACATCCATAAAGAGATTGGTTAAGAAGAATGTTCAACCTACACAAACAAGTGTGTAAGCCAGACTATTTAAAAGGCTTCGGCGAAAGGATAATGCACAAACTCCTATAAGATATGAAATGTTCATCACATAGGGACTGAGCTATATGACGTTTGCTTTTCCTTCAATGGGCTGCTATGCCATGTCGGAAGGAGAAGATATTTCATTTGAAACAACAAATAAACAAAAAAGATCTTTCACATGAGGATGAAAATACACCAAGATCAATTAATTAACCTTAAAGAAACCAAAAAGAATTTGAAAAAGGCGCAAGTTCTGATGAACTTCAAAAAATTAACTTGGGTATTGAAGAATATCCTAGACCAACTTTTGTCGGTCTTTACTAAATGAAATGTGTTAGTACATAAACTCTCCATTAAATCTTATATACTATCTATAAAGCAAGCATCAAGTAATACAATTAGAAATTGCATAACAAGTAATTGTTAAAACCAATAAGTTTATTGAAGAAGATTCATTCGGGAAGAAAAAATATACTAATTGGAATGCCAATATTGTTCCTATGAAGAAAAAGTATGGGCGAATTTAGGTTTGCATTAACTTCCAGGATTTAAACAAGATATGCCCAAAATATGATTTTCCATTATCAAACGTAAAACTCATGATAGATAATACGTCAAATTATGACATGTTCTTTTTTATGGATGGTTCATCGAGCTACAACCATATTAAAATGACTCTGGAAGATGAGAAACATACATCCTTTCATACGCTAATTAACATTTACTATTACAAAGTGATGCCATTTGATTTTAAAATGTCGATGCTAGATACCCAGTGACAATGATCCACATCTTCAATGATCTTATATATAAGTATGTAAAATGCTACGTTTTAAAAAGAAAAACTCAAAGCGAGCATATAAGTGATTTAAGAATTGTATTCGATAGAATTCAAAATTTCAATTTAAAAAGAAATCCTTTAAAATGTGCTTTTGACATTACTTATAGAAATTTTTTAGGTATTATGGTGCACAATAGAGGAATTTAAATTGATCCATCCAAAATTAAGGTAATAATAAAATGTCACCACCTAAAACCTTAAAGCAGCTACGTTCGTTATAAGGTAGATTAACATACATCAAGAGGTTTATTTCCAACCTCTCTGGCAAACGCCCACATTTTTCTTGACTAATGAAAAAGAATACACCATTTATATGAGATGATGCTTATAAGATGCATTTGACAATATAAAATAATATTTGTTACATTCCTCAATTTTAACGCCAATAACAAGAAAATCATTAATATTATCTTTGGGAGAATCGCTAGAGCCCTATTAGCAAAATAATGAAGAGAAAAAAGAAAATGCTCTATATTATTTAAGTCAACGTTTACGGGAGATAAAGTAAAATACTCTCCTTTTGAAAAATAATGTCTAGCATTGATATTTGCTACTTAAAAGTTACACCATTACATGCTATCACATAAGATAATTTTAATATTTAAAATTGATCCTCT
Organism: Cymbidium sinense; assembly: GCA_021442155.1. NCBI lineage: Eukaryota > Viridiplantae > Streptophyta > Magnoliopsida > Asparagales > Orchidaceae > Cymbidium > Cymbidium sinense. The sequence goes on along the minus strand of CM038224.1, from coordinate 122,376,368 downwards.
CAAATTCTTAATAATTAGGCCTATCTTAACGAGTCACTCGACCAAATTGACAATCTTGTTGCTCCAATTTGACATAACATATATCTTATAAAAGGCTGTTAAAGGTCAAGCTCTTGTTGACTTTCTATACCACTCTTTACTAGCAGACTCTCTACTCAATGATGAATTGTTTAAGCGAGCAAATCTTGAAGAAAGCTCAACAATCATAAGAATGAGAACTTTGATGAAGTTTCATCAATAAAATCAGCTAAATTACCAGAATTACCTATAAGATAGGTTAGAATTGGTCTAAAATTCATTGCATGACAGGTATATTGTGATATTCATTTAGTTTGTTTGAAGGCTGGAACTAACACCAAGGTCAAATATGAAGCATTAATTGCAAACCTAAAGATAGCAGT